>JBBPCY010072086.1:0-11332 GCA_037974405.1 Brachyalestes nurse | reverse complement strand
CCTTTTTGCCCTGTGGACTTGGTTTTTTCTAATAAACATTCCAAACTGCTTTTGGATCCTACTCGTATTCATTACACTACCATACCACTACCAAACTCCCCACCCCAACCCCATTTGGTCAAAGGTGGTCCTCTTTTCAGAATTTAAAAAGAGTTATTTGGGTTAATATTTCATCAGGGAACCAATCAGGAAAACATTCAAACAAAACTAGAGAATTCAAGTAATTGTCAGACTTGCCTTTCACTCTTGATAGTCTAATATTAATAATCTATTGTAGCCTAAGTCTTCTATTGTAAAATGCTGCATAATAAGAACGCAATTGAACGAAACTGCATTTCAGTTCTGATAAACAAACATAGCTTTATAAATAAATAATCAGGTATCTTAATGCAAACCTTTATGATCACATGGAGATAAAGGAATCTCCAAGGGAAAATAAGAACAAGAGTTACAAGCTCAGCACTTAACTTTTAGAGCAAGTTCTTTTGTTTTCCATTTTAGATTAGCTTATTTATTTATGCTATATTTATACGCTGGGACACAAGCCACCCACCCCATTTACCACCTTTTTTCTCTTCCAGTTCCTAGAAGCTTCCTTCTTTCTCAGTAATTTAGTGACTAAAACACTGACCATAGAGCACAAGATGACAGACATACCATTAGACCAATAAAGACAGATATTTCATTTATTTATTTTTGTTCTTTTATTTATTCAGTGATCTTTTCTTGGTGACTGTCCCATCCTGTAACACCCTACCTGTCTTTTCTCCGTTTCTTGGCTTTTTTGTGTCTTTTTCCCCTGTTTTCTTGTTTATATCATTGTTTACATCCTCACTGTTTCATGTGTCTTTGTTTTGTTTACCCTTGTCATCTGTCTGTCTTCTGTGTGAGTGTGTTGTTTGTTTTGTCTTAGCCTTGCCTTAGTCCTGCCACCATGTTTTCTTGTTCACCCGTTTCTTGTTCCTGTCTCTGTCCCTGCCCAGGTGCCTCCCATTGTCTGGTCAGTATACAGTAATCCCCCAGTTTTACGCGGATCAGGAGTCACGGATTCAGTCACACAGAGATTTTTTTTTTGAGAACCAAGCTCATAGTTTTATGAAGAAATCCTCAAAATAACGCGGAAACTTCAAATATCCTCCACCTTTTTTCGCTTTTTTTTGGCAATAAATATATTTTTTCGGAATGTTTTCAGACAAGGGGACCCATTCACCTCCCCACGGTGTCCCAATACTTTTGTCCTGCGAACTTCTGAGTTGCATATCTCGATGGGGAAAGCACTCAGACACTTCAAATTCCGGTAGATCTGAAAGAGACCTTTCCAACGAGCCCTCATTTGTATTTTTAGCTCGAGTAGATCCCGAAAACAGGGTGTCCCAATACTTTTGCCACGCAACCTTCCGAGCTGCATATCTCTGCGGGGAATTTAAATGAAAAGACGGGTTTACCTTGAAAAGAGGTGAATACGGGTTTACCTTTACATTTTCTTTAAGGGTAATGCATTAAACTGAGTTTAATATGAAATTAAAGTGTTCTGGGAGCATGTTTGGCAGCATATTTAGGGTTTACACTATAAAAATAGACATTTTAGGCATTTTTTTTTTTACCCAAACACAACAGCGCGGTTTTTCCACTATACGTGGGTGCTCTTGGACCGTAACCCATGCGAAAAGCGAGGGATTACTGTATATACCCCTGTGTTTCACTCTGTGTCTGTTGCTTCTTTTTATATTTCTTGTAAATTCTTCTGTTCTCTCTTGCTCTGGTTTGCTTATGTTTTTGTTAAACTTCTCATGTTTTTCTGTAACCCTGGACCCCTCGTTTATGTTTGTGTCTTTGTTACTTGTTTATGGGGTCTCGCATTTACATCCTGTCTGCCTCGGCCCAATCATTTCTCATACATAAGGCACCAAAAACTTCTTCAGATCTTTAAAAATGCAAATATGATTAAACATCATGTCTTATGATTTAAAAATAAATAGTTAACCATGAAAAGAAATAGTAATTCACTACTTTTACATGTTACACCAGCAGTGGGAGAAATGCTCGTCCTACTCTGATTATGCAGATAATGCTTTGTGATCACCTACATCTTCCTGCAATTCTTTTTCTAATGAAAAAGGACCCACATCACACTGACTTGCTGGGTCTCCGAAACTGGCTCGCTGTGAGTACCGGCACAGCTACAGGCCTCCTGTGGAGTGTTATAACTTTTGTCCCTTCAAATTCACAGCTAGGGGTACTGGAGGACCTAACTCGCTGCATTCTAATTGGAAATAGCCTCATTGCTATGCAATGCAGAGGATTAGCACCTTTGGTAAAGATGAGCCAAAAATGTCGTCTTTGCATGAATATATGAGAGAAATCTCATATTTTTAAGGCTGTAAAACTGTTCAATATTTGGATGAGACTTCACCTTCACATATTGTTGGACAGCATATTTGAAATGTTTTGAAGCTATTTGCACAGATCAATTTCTCTTTGTCAAGAAAGTTGTTATTAAGAGGAATCTGAAACTAATAATGAAACTGACTACATATTTTAAATTTATAATAGGTACAAAAGTAATACTGTGGGCATAATTCTGTTTCTAGTAATTAAATGGTTGTGCTTTTTGGTAATGTCTGCAAAAGGGTACTGAAGAAGCTCAGAGCTCCATACCAGAAGCAAAACACTTCTTTTTCAATATTTTAATGGAACAAATGTCACACTGACATAGTTTTAATTTAATCTGTAAATGTCATAGACAGTCTGACTTTGAAAAATGCTCACACATACAATAACTTCCATGATATTTTCATCAACTGTAAAGCTACAATTCTTCAATCCATTGCTGAAATTAATTACTATTTGAGTTAACTTGAGACCCAAATTATCTTCCAGGATTCAAATAATGAACTCTGAGTTGTTATATATCTGCGCCAAGGTAATTATGTCCAATAGCTTCTTCTTTTTATTTTGGCAAGACCTTGTTTGATTCTCTCCATGAAGACTGAAAGGTCAGCATGTTTTTGCAACATGTCTTTTAACCAAATAAAACCAGGACTAACTTTGTCCTTGATATACTGCCCTTTAAATATACTTTGAGCATTTGCTGATATTCAGTCAGTAATTACCACTTAGCAAGTCTGGGTTATATCTGCATCCTATATCTGTTTTTGAATTCAGAAGAAGGATATAGAATTAATAAGGACGGATATACACACTGAGTGAATACACTGGAAAAGCTCATTAAAAGGGCAATTTTTCTCAGAAATATACAGAGATATGTGGATGACACCTAAACCTGGTGCTCCATTCCAGTTATGGTCATGATCTATTCCATTGTAACATCCTGATTAAAGTTCAGGGTTCTCATCTGGTGTTTGCATTGCTTAATGTTTGCCTGACGTGTGCACTTTAAATCTTCTTTTAATTGCTTTTCACTTGCCCATATTTTCCTTTCCTAATGAGAACACTGCTTAAAAGGACTTAAAACATTTCTTTGTAATTATAATTTACTCTTTAAAAGGATTCTTAATTGAATTTATCTATTATTTAACTTTAACTCTTTCTGGATAACTTTTGTAAAGTGACCTTGATAGTCATGAAAGGTGCTTATAAATAAAATGTATTATTATTATTATTATTATTCATGAAAATGTGTTTCAGAATGAGAATCAGAAAACTTCCTGGAGGAAATTGCTTATTATACACAGAAACACAGAGACAAGTGCAGTATAAAATATAAAGTTTAAATAAATCTAATTGAAATATCTGTGGAAATATACTATGCTATTTACACAAATGCTGGGTTAAAATACTATAGATAAGTACCTTACAGTTAAGTGAATTACTATTAACACAAACTGACTATGGTATTGCAAATAATAGACATAAGTAATATATAATTAATATTGATAGAAGTAGTGATATTCACACTATTGCACATTATAAGATATTGCACATAATGAAATTATTTATATTATCCACATTCACAAATCTAAGATAATGTATACTAACCTTATTATCAGGTGTGCTATATTGCTCATTTTACAACCCTAAACGGTTTTAAAACAATGGTGAAAGTTACCAAACTGGATGCAAAAAGACATATTCTAAAGTGATGCCATAGGTTTCAAAGCAATCTCTCTGAAGTCATAACTAGCACTTGACAAGGAGGAAATGGCAGGCACTGAAGGGCATTGGAGTGTTTTATTTGAGCCCTTGAGTACCCCTACAAAGGTCAGTGATGCTCATCCCCCAGTGCTACAAAGCAGTTCCAGATGGCCCCTTTATCTGAAAATAACCTAAAACAATAGACTCACTAGTCCAGGCGTGACCAGTAGTCAAAACCTGTGCTTCTTTATGTGCTGTTCTTCCATAATAATCAAATTATTTGCTCCAAAATAGCATGTTCAACACTAGAAAGACTGTTAATGTAGAAGGGTACCATGCCATTTATTGGGAAATTACTCTATTTTGGAATTTTTCAACTGGGGTACTACTTTATTAAGTAGTTGTATAAAGTATAACAGAATTCTGAATAGACAAAATGCTAAACAGAATGAACGTGCAAAACAGATACAAATACATATAGATTATGAGTTATCGATTTTCCTTTTCTCAGATAGTCGTCCTGCATTACTATTTAGTGAGGAACTCCTCCATCTAAATTTGCTTCGAGCAATATTTGTACTTCAGTAATAGCATCATTTGTTTCATGTCCCGTTGTCCATTTGGGGAAAATTATCAGTGCATCATCAGTGCAAAAGTAACATTTAGGGATAAGAAAAAAGCCTTTTATTGATTTTAGGTGTTCAGAAATCTAGAGTTTTGGACTTGATTCCACACAGTGCTGTTCACATTTGCCAACACTGTGAGATATTATACTACTACAGTCTAGACAACCTGCCTGAAAAATAGAGTCCTTCTTCTCACACGTTGATTGCCCAAATGTGTTTTACTTTGAACAAAGTGGAAAAGAGTTTAAAAAGAGTTTAAAAAGTTTAAAATGAAGAATTAGACTACAATAAAAAAGCTCTCCAGAGTTTTTGATAAGGTAAATATTGTTCTCCTTTTTTCTACATGACATTGTCTATGTCTTGGTGTTTGGAATCGAGATAATGTGATGGTTGGAGGCCTCTAGAGGCTGTCCTTTTTCAGTTCTTTGTTTTGTTTTGGGGACTTTTATTATGAAGGCTGAGCACATATTTGTTTATTTAATGTGTTCCAGCTGACCAGTGTGATCAGAGAAAATGAGATTCATGTTACCATTGGCTTAGAGTTTTGAGAGTTATGTATTTGAGTTCATTAGTGGTGGTCCTCAGTGTAGGCCCACCGTCATCCTGGTTTTTGCTTTGAATGTTTCTACAGTCTCCTTTTGTTTGAGTTTTGTTTCTGGCCATTTGCTTTGCAGGATTAAAAAAAGGATTAAAAATGGAAGTCTGCATTTGTGCCTGCCATCAGTGCTTGGGAGAATATGAGGGGAAACATGACAGATAATAGTCTGGACTTATGAAATGCCAATGTCACATTCTGTCTTATGTGTGCCTCAGTCAGTTCTTGTTTTCTGTCAGTCACAGGCTTTCTGTTTGTATTTTGATCCCTTGTCACATGTGCTTTTTGCTATCTGTTATCATCTCAGGTTTTGTCCCTGTATTGCCCTACTGCTTAATGCTTACACCTGCTTGTTTATTCCAATATGTCTCAGCTGATCTCTGTGTTACTCAGTGTTATAAATACTCATGGGCTTTAGTCAGTCATTGTCGATCAATCGTAGTCCCTACCCGTTTGTTAAGTTCATAGTTGTTCCTTTTATGTTCTGTTTCACAAAGCTAGTGTCCTCTTGTCTCTTGTTAATCACTGTAAATAAAATCTGTGTTTTGCAATTGCATCTCTACTCCTTATCACTTACCTTACTGACGTAACACTGGATTTATACAGCCCTAATAGCAGTCCACTAAAGTAGGAACCACACAACATTAAGTCTTTCAGTAATTCCTAAGAGATTTATGTTTTAATACTAGATGCTTGGCAATTGTAGGAGCAAGCATGCTCTGATTACTTTTGTTTTTTTTGTTGTTAAAGTGTACCTACCCAGAGACAGCAAGACCAATTATGCCTCCCTGACTCCCAGCAACAGATGGCTGTGGCAATGCCAGAGATTAATTTGATTACTGTAAGATTTGCCAGAGAATGGACTCAGTTGCAAACAAAACGTTACCTATACTTAGTCTTTAGACTAACAGTTCAGGATTATGGACCAGAAAACAGGTATAACAAAAACATTCCACCATTAAAAATTCTAGTAACAGATCCAAGTTGAATGGGGCAAACAGAGATGTAATCCACAAAAAAACAGAGCAGAAGACAAAAGAACAAAAGCAGGAGTATCAAAAGCTAGACTAGAGGCGCAGGTTCAAAAAATGAACCAGGTCAAAACACAGAAGTCTAGAAATGGCAATGGCTATAGTACAGTGCAAGAGGCCATACTTCACACAGTCTCTCAGAAATTAGTACTAAAACAGGAGGCCCTCCATCAACTCAGTTCATAGTTCATAGACTTCCCCTAGCAAACATATTACTATGATTCCTTTACAATACTGACATAGACATGGCCTATATTTTCAACTATGCTTATGCCTTTACAACCAACTCCAGAAGTGTTTTAAAAGTTATTCATATCCAATCCATTACATATCCACTGAAATTAAAGGTTCCTAAATAGTTCTTGCTCCTAGAAAAAAACATGTGCATGAGTATATATCCTAGATTGTGGAGACGTTCTTTAATCTCCATCCATGCTTACATCTCTCTTTTACAAAAATGTTTTACAGAGAACCAAACGTAGTTCTTCTTTAGCATCACTTCAAGGAACTATATTTGCCTTCATGATTATAAAAGTTACTCTTTCGTATACTTTTGGTATAATTTGTGCTGCATGTGGTGTTTCCACAAGAATTCAACTGACCAAAGACACACAAATCTAAAATACTGGGAGAAGAGGTAAATCAAGAAATACACCTTAACCTAATACTGTGATTATGGAGTGATATTCTTTCTCGGACAACCTGGGGCCGACTAATCTGAATAAAAAGCAAACGTCTATTGTTTTACCTTCATGCATTGTTATCACTCTGTGAGTGTTTTTATCTATTATATTACACTTTCAATTAGCTCAATTAATTGTTTTTGTGAGAGAAAAAAAAAAACACTTTCCCATATGATACTGCCATTCAGACCCAGGTCCTTCATAACACCCTTCCTGCAGCTCTGCACTTTTACAACCTGTTATTACAGCTGGTGACAAATAGTGATAGTGTTCTACATCATGGCATTACTGAAAACATGAAAATCAATTCTGGCGTTCACGCCCCATCCTTTGATTTAAATGCTGGATTGCTGCCTCTTGAAAGAACGATCAAACTCAGCCCTCGTCCTCAGAGAAGGACTTACACAGCTCATTACTGATGGCCTAGATCACAGCTAATACACAGTCCTGCCCAGAGGACATTTCCAAGGCCAAAACATTTGACCAGATGACCACCCCAACTCTGCAAAGCCAATATACAGTGAGTGCATAGTATTTACTGAAAGCAGAGGTTCTATTAGTTGCCGAGTTTAAGTTTAGCTGCCACTAAAATTAAAAAAGTGTTACTTTGGACTATACATTTTTCTCATATTTGCTCTGCTCATGTCTGAGTGACTGCCACAGTGTTAGAGCAGTGCAAAAACAGTTTTATGCCAATGCCATTACAGACAGCGACTGTCAGACATGTAGACTATTGACTGATCTAAATATCACCTTGTCAGAGACAATGTTAGCCTCTATTCTAGTGGAATGTCAGAAGCAAATTATTCCAAGAGCAAAGGGAGTAGTAATCCATAAAGTAAAGGATGACTTGAGAATTGACCAATCCCAACAAATCAATCTTTTGAATGTTGAAGGTAAGATATTGTTTAGCACATTGTTATAGATGGATAACATATTATAGATCGGATTGACATACTGGTACAGAAAGCTGGTATACCAGGCTTCTCTTTAGAGCACACAAAGATAATATGGCACGAAATCCAGTCTGCAAGAATGGTAGGCAGAGGCGTACATGTCTAATTGGATCTCATAGACACACCTGAAAGGATCTGTGGGAGGTAGAAGGAACTCAAATCAGCTTTATCATCACAGCCACAATGTTCTTCCAACACCCAATAACCTACATCAGTGGATTGGAGAAGATCCATCATGTTCTTTCTGTCAGACCTCAGCAACATTAAGGCACATCCTTGGCGGATGCATAACCAGTCTGTCCCAAGGCAGTTACACCTGGATGCACAAACAAGTTTTACTAAAAATGGTGATTTTGCTGGAAGAAAGCTCTAAATGTAAAGATAATGGATTATAATTTTTAATCGACATTAACAGGAATTGTTGCAGCATGAGTTTGAATGTTTTTTTTAACATTCCAAATTATACCAGTGTGACATTATGCTTCAGTGGGAAGTAATCTGCAGTACACCTGTGTGACAAGTGATAGCTTTGACCTTTAAAGTCACTGAGCTCTTCGGTCTGACTTGTTCTACTTCCAGTGGTTGTCTATGGAGATTGCATGGTTGTGTGCTTGATTTTATCCCATTGTTACCAATGGGTGTGGCTTAAACACTCAATAATAAGGAGAGGTGACAATGTACTTACCTGTAGGCACTTATTATAGCAGAAAGTAAAGTTATATAGAGAGTTATATAAAATTATACTGAATCTTAAGACATTGTACTGTTCATGGCAAAATAATATTTGGTAAATACGTTGCCATAGCCCTGTGTCAAACAAAACGCTATTGTGTTTCCAGCTAATTCCCTCACTTCCCTCACTCCCTTCTTCTATTCTATTTTTACAGCTACAAATATTTATTGAGTCTTGGAGTGTATTATTGTTTTGAAACTTAAAAGGCTACAGCCAACATCTACAAACAAAGGAAGCGGAGGCTTGTTAGGCTCTGTTTTTCTCTTTTGGGTGATGTTTGAGGACTAAAACAAAAATAAATGTGGTCTAAAATAAAATGCCTGCATCACTCTCAAGTGTAAAGCAGTCCTGAGCTGAACCAACCATAGAATGAAAGAGAATTACAAAAGAGAAATATATTGTTTTTTTAGTATATTCCAAAATGTGAGTGGAATATATCAGAATAGATTTATTTTGTATAGGATAACATGTTAATTATATTAAAAATGGAACTGGGAGAAAGGTTTCTTGAGCAGAAGTTTAAATTTCAAGTGAAAAGTACTCCAAGAACTACAAATCCATCAAATCCATGCACACCTAACCTTATCAATGCTTGATTTTTAAGTGGATGGAAATATTGTAATTATGGAAATACAATTAAAATATTCTGAAAAGAATGTTTGCATAACTCAATACTCAAAATGCATATTCATTTAAATCACTACTCACCTCCGCAGATATCAAAACACTGGACCTGGGATGTTTCAAGCTCCGTGTACACCATGCCACAGGAAAATGGCAGCAAAACCATTTTCTGTGGGAAACGAGAAGACGCTTGTGTAGGGTGCTTTTGCAGCAGACGGAGTAGCTCTTGTGAGATTTGATATAATAGCAAGCAAAAACTAAGGAACAGCATTGTAAAACCATGTCAGATCTTTCTAGTGTGGTTTGCTTGAGATGCCATGGGGAAATAACTACTGTGGAATCTTGTCTAAGATATTTTGTGAGAACACAGAACAGGTGAATTGTTCTCAGTTGCTTTTAGCACTAAGCCATCAGAAAATACGTTTTCACATATTCATTTTTTATTGCAAACAGTTCCGAGGGGCTCTGTTTGCCCCTTGAGTCTTGAGCGATCCGATAAAATAAATAAAGGTGTGAAAGAGATGCAGTGCAACTTGGAGATGCACTGCAGTCAGATTACGATTTCGAGGTGCCAGAGCAGAGAAAATAACAGCTAATTTACGTGGCTTTCTTCTTTGTACTTCTACCTGTTGTGTTTCTATATGGTCTACATAGTCCACACATACATAAACAAGGACTCACAGGACATTGCTGTCCAAAAACAAACAAAATAAGAGACTAATGCAGCAAATGAGACTGATCCCCTTCCCCCAGTAATAAAATCCAATCTTAAGTGGTCACTACTGTCAGGGCTGGGGTCTGACAGTGGGTGACCGCTAGGGGTCACCCTTATTTAAGTTGGTTTATGGGTTTGGTTTGAGCTTTTATTTTGAAGTTATTAGTCACTGCTTGTGTTTGTTTGTGTTTCTGTATTTAAGGGGTTTGTGTTCTGTCTGTGGTTGTGGGTTCACTGTTGTTTTTGTCCTGTTGTGTTGGAGAGTATCTAAGTTTGGAGAAATAGCATCTGCCCTCGAGCCTGTTAGTTTTTCAGTTTAAGTCTTGAAATAAACAAGAAAGCAAAGTATGGAAGCCGGTCTTTATGCCTCCTGCTTTTGGGCTTCACCTGGCGACACGACAACTAGGGAGTAGGGCCGCACAATTATGGTCAAAATGATAATCACGATTATTTTTTATCAATATTGAAATATATTAATCAGAATTATTCATTATTTTAGGTAAAACATTTTTATTGCACTTTCTATTTTAAACAAACTGTCACGCCCCCAGTCAGCAGCCAGAGGCTGCTAGTAGTATGGGGACTTTTAAGTTGACTGGGGGCGTGGCAGCTAAATAGTAAGCACAAACAGTAAGGCTTTCTGTTCAACAAGGCTTTCAGTTCAAAATGAAACCTCAAATAAAAATAACTACATAATAAAATAACTACATAATAAAATAAAATTTACCCCAGACAAAGGGCTAACAAAAAATAAATATGCAATTGCAGAATGCAATCATAAAGTGCAAACAAATGAAAAAAAATAAGCCTATCCTGAAAAGGCACATATTACAAGGAGCAGGAACATACTACAGGCCTACAGATTTCTGGCAAGAAACATTTTCTGTTGGTAACCGAAGGCAGGTTACTCACACACACACACACACACACACACACACACACATACTCATACACACAGTGGAATATTTTATAGCAGGTGTTTTACAGGAACTCGAATCACATGTTCAATGATCTGCAACTCAGCTTGAACTCCAGAATAAGACTAAAGACCTTCAGATCTTTTTATCTTGAGCTTTTGCACTTGCACCACAGAGACTTGACTCAGCTTACACCCCAGAGTCTCCTGACCTGACTCAACTTGTACCTCTGAGACTCAAGACTCAATGCAGCTCATACCTCAAAGACTCGAGATGAAAGCACTAGTGTGCTGTTTATGAAGGCTATATCTTCGATGCCAAGCATTTCTGCAGACTCTGTTGATCTTCTCCTGGAGT
>JBBPCY010072085.1:0-11332 GCA_037974405.1 Brachyalestes nurse | reverse complement strand
CACAGGTCTGTCATGAATACAGACACAGATACATGAATACAGTCTTCTGCAGACACAGAAAACCCCTAAAGCATCATAACATGATAACAGCTCTGGCAATATTTATTTTTTTGAAGAAACAATTATAAGGGAGAGAAAAGAGCAAGCCACATTCATATTAAAAACAAACGTCAGCCTGAGAGAAGATGCTAAGATTTTTTTCCCAACCAATATCTTGCTTATTCCTTATTGAAAGAGAAAGTGCACCTCACCAGGATACTGAGAAAGACTAGCCTGCACACACGCGCACACATACATGCACGCATACTCACACTCAGGAAAGACTCTTGGTCTTTGTATCTTTGCCAGAGTTGGCGTGCTTGGTCTGTGTGCTTCCTGAGTAAAGCGGAAACATGCTGAGCATGTCTAACTGGCAGTGCCCAGCTGTGGTAAAAAACTGTGGTCAGAAACACTACTTGTGGCCTCCCCGGGGGGTGCACATCTACCTATAGGAACTTCACTTCACACACACCCTGCTGAGGTGTGCAGCGGAGCTGGAGCTGTTAGCAGAGAAATGAGAGTCTGTGCCCTGAGTTACAGAGGCTGATGATCACACCGAGAACACACTACAACCAGTACACACTTTCAGTTGCAGCATTTATTCCAATCTGTCAAATTTCAGGACAACGCAGATCGGAGTAAGATATTTGAAACAGCATAGTGTAAGGAAAGTATGCACCAAAGAACACTGGCAATTTCGTGTGAAAATGAACCGAATTTTATATGTATTTAATATTTGCAGAATGATGGTGATGCATTAAACAACGCATAATAAGGAATAAACTGGATAAAAACTTGTTGGTCTGCACAAATCCTTTTATCAGCTTTTATTCTGAGGCATCTGTTTTACCATTCGGCCTACATGTTTCTTATCAAAGTGCCTCAGTAAACAAGGCATAAATAATGGTATTGCCTTTGTTAATTGATGGTTTCTAAAAAATGCCTTGGTCATCAAATGTAGGCCAATTTAATTGTAAAATTTACAATTAGAAACCGTGATCAATGCAGTACAACTAAAAATCTCTCAACATTATAGCAATGTTACCAATATTTCTTTTGATGACTAGAGTGAGCACTCCACCTGTAGGGTTGCACTTTTGTGGGCAGGTAGTAAATAAGTAAATATAGGAGTATTTTAACTGGAATACTTAAAACTTCAGAGTTCTGCTCATCAGAAATATTTAGCACCTACTGATATAGCCTGTCTATCATGAAACAAAGTGATGCATGCTTTTTCTCTCTTTCTTCGTGAACACACTTTCTTCGTAAATACACTAATAGGATGTTAATACACTTAATACTTATTCTATTTACATAATGTTTACATAATTTATTGACTTACAGATCATGATCAGGTCAGGCTGATTACACAATATGCTTTTTGCTGCCTTATATCAGTAAAACTGAAAATGATGGCTACGCAACTGATATGTGCGACTAACTCAATAGTACAAATGACAAAAAGAATGTACAAAAAAAGAGTGTACAAAAATTGTGCAAGCTCTAAAACTTATTTCTATGAGGAAAATTCTGAGCAGTTCAGTCTGTTTGGTACTAATGGCCACTCAAGTGGCACATAGTCGCTAATGCTAATTAGCTAGTGTGTCTGGAATGCACAACTTTTGAGTATTAAAAAGTTGAGTACTAAACACTGGGAAGTAGGCTATCTGCTATGAAGGGTTATGCTCCCTTAGTCTCATAGATTATGGACTATCTGACTGAAAGGCCATAGAATGTACAGGGCTGTGTGTCTGTGTAGAACTGGAGCTCCTCAGGGCACAGTTCCTCTTCATCCTGTAGACATCTGACTTCCAGTACAACACTGAGGGCTGCAATCTGTAGAAATTCGCAGATTACTCTGCAATAGAGTCAGCCGCAGCTCAAAATCACCAAAACTGGTGGTGGACCTTGTATATGAAAGGTTTAATAAAACAGCTATATATTTTGTATAAAAATACTTTAGTGTTTTGTATTTTTATAGTTTAAAGATTTTGTAAAATACTTTGAGACATACATGTGATCACACAATAAAAACGCAAAATGACGTATCTTCCTAATTGTGGTTTTCTAAGGCTTGTTGAAACAATACAATTATGTACATGTCCTGTTAAGTTTTGGTGATTGTTTTAGTAGCCTAGACTAAATCTTTTACCACTTTTCTAACGAACAATTTCATTCAATAAAAGGCCCTCAGCTTGCTATTTTCAGTTTGTTTTTATTGATTGTACACAATAAAAAATAAAGTTTTGGGGTTGCTGTATATTACTTTATAATGCCTCAAAGTGGTGTAACTTGTAACGTGTTTTATAAATTTTTGCCATCAATATTATTAACACTGTGCTGCAATGTCATTTATCAGCAGGCTGGCAACTCATCCACCACTGGTGGACAGCTGTATATTGCTGTATATTACTTTACAGTGCCACAAGGTGGTGTAACTTGTAACACATGTTTTATACATTTTTGCCATCAATATTATTAACACTGTGCTGCAATGTCATTTAATAGCAGGTTGGCAACTCATCCACCACTGGTGGACAGCTTCTCGGCAAGGATGTATAAAGAGGGCTGTTTGGTGTTTCAGAAGAATTGGTCCCAAATAAATCTGTGCTATTAAACAAGACTGTGTGGGCACGATGCTTGAAAATATTTTTAAAAACCAATGGTTCATTAATAACTTTGCTATGGATAAATGTGCTACCAGTTGTCTGCTTGTACATGACCTGTGTCACTGAGTCAAATTAGGGCCTTCAATACACTGTCCACTTAAGCAACTGCATCAGTGAAATGAAGAGATAAATCAACTAGGCCAACACATAAATGGTTTGGAAAGGGTTTTAAAATTATTCGGAAAATTATTTTTTTGTTGTATTTTTAAAAAATAAACAGTAATGTATTTTAATATGGCATGGCTGCTGTATTTCAGTTTATGTTGATACACTTACAGTTAGGGTTTTTGGTAATACATTTTGATGCATCTTTGCCCATCCCTGGTTGTAGCGATAGACTGTGCAAGACATTCACAAAACTGACATGTACATTTGTACATGTAAAGCTGGAAGTTGAAATTTCACAAGTTTAGACAGTCTACACTCAACAGTCTACGTGTTATTTAAATATAAGCCTAAGTCAGGTCAGGAGTCAGTTAGCATTGCTGAAAGTTTTGCTGAAAAGACAAAAAAAAATTATTGACCTTAAAAAAAGTTCCAGGAGAATATATCCCAGGAAAGCAGTGATCCAAATGAAATTTCAGAACTAGCCAAAACACAGCCATCCAGCAAAGTTGTTTAAACTAGATTACTCAGCCAGAAGAGAAATTAAGAGAGATGTGGGGCACTTCACCCCAGCGGCATCCTCTCTCCATTTCACCAGACTGGAAACAATGTTTTTGGCCATGATCAGCTCCCTTGCTAATTGGTTTCTCTTCTGGCCAAGATCCTTGTGGAAATCATCCCCCAGTTGGCCCCTGTCCATTCCTCACTGATTTCTCTGTACACTCACTGGGCCTTCCTATCTAAAATGGAGTTGAGAACAGGCACCAGTAATGGACCTTAAAGAAGTGATACTATCTAATTACACTGATTCTACAGAACAGAGCAGAAGAAAAAGATAGAGGCTATACGCCATGGAAACATATAATCTGACACCTACCCCAAGTTCACCTTGTCCTCTACAAGCCTATGAGGATGCAACATTTGCCAAATTGGGCAGAAAATAGAATTCATTTGGAAAATCATTGAGAGAGCTGAGAGTGTGAGAACAGGAAAGAGAATGCGTAGGCAAGGCAAAGAGAGAGAGAAAGAGCAAAAGAAAGAAAGAGAGAAACAGACAGAGCAAACAACAGAAGAGGAGAACGAGAGCGAGTGAGAGAGAGAGAAATTGAGTGAGAGAGAGAGAGATTGAGAGGAAGAGAGCAGGGATCAATAAGCAGTGAGGAGTGACTCTTTTATTCACCTGTGTGGAATGTGGGGAATGAAATGCCACTCAGAAGAAAGAACTGAAAATCACTAATAAAGGGGAGCTTTAATAGCAACAGCCCTGTTAAAACCATTTAAATAGTCATCAAAACAGCAAATGTGACAAGGACAATGGTAAAAACCCAAATACTCATACACAATTAGCTTGTCTCCAATGTGGAAAGGTGACTGAGTGTAAGATACAATACTGGAATTACTGCTGATGATCAACAACCTCTGTTCTCCAGACCTGAATCTGTCTAAGTTTAACCTTATCAACATATCAAAATATTAGTCAAATGATTAAAACAACATTACCTTTATGATAATTCAAAAAAAGCACTTGTTACACAAATATTCTGCACCAAATGCCACGAACACCCTACGAGGTTGCGTGACACATTCACACATATTTTCACTGTTGAGCAATGCAGCAAGCATGTCCTACCCTAAATGGCTAAACACTTACTTTATCCAATAAAAGAGATAAGAGTACTGTTTACTCTCAACAGCTTTCTAACTTATGAACTGGACATTCGCTTCAAGCCTGGTAGACCTAGCAGAAAATATTTAATGTGGCTTGGCCCGTCCCGGCCCGAGGATAGTGGCAGGAAATATCCCGCGGGTCAGGCCGGGTTTGGGTTCGGGCAGAGAATCTAAACTCTTTACCTTACAACCTGGAATTGAAATGGATTTTCATTGATTTCACCCAGGTTTTTTTGTCTTATTTCTCGTTTGTTTCACAATAAAAAAATTATTTGCATCTGCAAAGCGGTTGATGTGTTGTGTAAATGAAAAGATACAAACCCCCCAAAATTCCTTTTAAATTCCAGGTTGTAAGGGAATAAGATAGAATGCCAAGGGGAGTGAATACTTTTGCAAGGCACTGTATGAAATATGCTTAACTAGTATTTTGTGGGATAAGAAGAAGATAGTCATCAATGGCTTCTCTGTATTTTTAAACCTTTCTGTACAATTTTCTTTTCATTTTAAAGGACTTTCAAAGCTTACTTTAATGCAACTTCACATCTGTTTTCTAAACACCAAGCTGCTTCTGGGACACTGTTGCAATGCTCACTGCACCTGTGTGAAAGATGTGCCTGTGTGAATGACAAGCACATTCTGTGTTGCTTATGGTAGTGTATGTGAAACCGTTAAGATGAGTTAATCAGCTAACATCAACCATAAAGATGCTGAAAGAGACATCCTTTTCTACACTGGATGATGTGTTAGTTAATCAAGTTAGGACTTTTCTGTCATTTGAGAACCTCTTGTAGAACTTTTTTTTTTATATTTTCAATAAAAATAAATGCAATAAAATACAAAATAATGTATTTCTATGTGAAATTACAACAGAGCACCATCTTTTTGTAATATTGTGTTATACAACTAATTTTTATGTTTTAGATGTTTAAATGTTTAAATGTTTAGTGCCATAATATTTTCATGATTTAACAATAGTCACCCATATATATTTCAACATCTCTTATGTAATACCTTTTTTGCACTGTTCATGAGCATTAACGGTCACAATAAAAAGTATGACCTAATATGATTAGGAAAAAGAGTAAAAAAATGCTTCAGCAGGAACAATGATAGAACTAAGTCCCTCTTTAAGGTGCAGTTTAAGGCAATGTACATACAAGCACAGGCAGCTTAAACTTTTTTAATGTGGGGGAGACCCACTGTTGGTGTTTCCGGAAGGTAGCATAGCTGTAGCGTAGTGTGTAGCTCATACAAATCACTGGGTGGATTAGTGGGGGGACAAAATGAATGACTCATCCCCCTCACTAATATAATGGCTTGAAGTACTCTGATGCTTTGAAATTTCCTTATTGCATAATTTGCAGAGAATTTACTGGGTCAAGCAGAGGGTTCTTGTCTACGTCCTCCATTTTACAGAGCACCTGTGGCCAGAACTGGACCGCGTTAAAGAGTCACCATGGCAATTAATCAGCAATATTTTTTTATAATGCGTTATTTTCTCTGTGATTAATTGATCTAAATCAACGCATTATTTTGACACACTTAAAATATATATACAAATATATGATAATATAGTAATCTGACAGTTGCTGATTGATTGGGCCCAGTAGAAAAACTGAACATGCATGGAGTGTGCTCAGTATAGGCTGTCTGGTGTGCAGCAGCTCTGCAGTGGGCTTTGAACACCAAATTTACTGGCTATTATTTGACCACTGCACATTTTTTGGAAAGAGTCATTCACAATCATCGTTCTACAGGGAAAATAATACTTTGATCCCAAGGCTTCATAAACTGAGATATAAACACCTACATTATTTAGCGTTAACTTTATGCAATTCATATGGAAAGAGAAAGAAGTAGAAAGGGACAAAGTCTGTAATGAGAAATGCATCTAGACTTTCATGATAGCTTTTGAAACCAGAAGTGAATATGAAAGATGATGGAACTGCGAAAAAAGAAATTAACTTAAAAAGTGAAATTAGAGAAGTAGAGAAGAAAACAAGAGAAAAAAACTAATGAAAATAAAGGAATGAAAAAGGGGAGGAGAAGAGAGAAGAAGAGAGGAGAAAGGATAATAGGAGAGAAAAAAGAAGCTCTAACTATCACAATAGCTGTGCTAGATGTAACTGGAAATATTTATTATTTTTGCAGAACTATTCCTTTAATATTGAAATTGCAACTGAATCAATGATGATTCTCAGAAAAAGAAAATTATCAGTTATTTTTTAATTACCTAACAATAGCTCACAATAGCTGTACTAGATGTCAATCAAAAGAACTGACCTAACTGGA
Source organism: Brachyalestes nurse (assembly GCA_037974405.1). Taxonomy (NCBI): domain Eukaryota; kingdom Metazoa; phylum Chordata; class Actinopteri; order Characiformes; family Alestidae; genus Brachyalestes; species Brachyalestes nurse. The sequence continues at coordinate 4,559 of JBBPCY010072085.1, read as the reverse complement.
ATGGGAGTTCTAAAAAATGTTTATGTGTAACTTCTTTGCGATTAATACCTCAACTGTGATAATAATCAGAGTCATACTAAGCGTCACAACTTTGATTATCAGCACAATTACAACCACAATCAGAAAAATATCCACCAAATTGTGTTAAACTGAACAAAACAATCATGATCTGCTTTCCCTGGCAAGAGAATAGAGGCAGCAGTATTGACATTAAAGGCACTTCAACATCCCCAGTGTCCTCTCTGAGGATGAAGATGACATGAATTATGCAGTTACCCACATTCATACAGATTTGGACAAATTCAATAGATGTGCATATTCAATAACATCAGTACAGAAATCATTAACCATAAATGTATGTATTAACTATGCAGTGGGTGCACAAGACAGCATCCTATTTCTCTATTTTTCCTTGCTTTCTCTCACTGCCCCCACATAGACACACATTAATAAACACACAATTTCTCTGCCTGGCCTCACTAATCATAAGAAATGGGAAATATTCTGAATTCTAATAAAAGGGCAGAGAGTAGGAGAAAAACCAAGAGTTTCAAATCTCATTAGCCTAATAAAAAAAAGGCAGAACTTTGCTGAGTTGGGAGAAGACGGGCTCAGCTGGTTTGCTGATCAAAAGGAATGACTCATTTAAAAAGACTCTGTGAATTCTGAATGCTGGTGCTGATGTATATCTTATTGCTGCTGCTGCAATAAGCCCTCAATCTATCCCCGATGCACTGTACAGAGACAGTGCTGAAACAGTGCCACCTGTCTCATACACCAAAACGGACTCATCTAAAACAAATTATTCAAAGCCATCTTAAGCTCACTAATGGGTCTGGGAGCAGGAAAAACACTCAAGTGTGCACATTTACTAAATGTTCTCCTTGTTATCTTTAAATTAAATGAGGTCAAACAATGTATGCCCATAATGATTCAGTTCACATGTTAACTTGCATTATCACAAGGTACTGTACAGCCCTAGTAAAAAAAAAAGAAAGACAGAAAGAAAACGTAACACACTGCCAGAAATGAGGACAAAGATTCTATTTTGGGCAAGATGAATGGCAGTCACATCTGTAAAAAAAATATGTGACTTTTAATAGGTCTTAAATAGCACAGACAATCACAAAGTCCATCTTGGTAAATTGGAGTAAGTGCTTTGAGAGAAAAACTAAAAAAATACATGAAGGAAAAGTGTAAAACAGCAGAGCAGCAGAACAGCAGTGACTAGCACTTGCTCTGGAACTAAAAGGGCTTTGCCTTACAACGCTAAGCCCCTTCAGTCATTTTTATATAGGGTACATGACAGGACTCGAAAATCACCCCCTAAGAATGTCCCATCATGTTAATAATGCGTATCTGCCCATACCAATGTATTGGGTATTGCGTTTGTTGGTAAGACAATTCTATAAGCACAAGCAAGTGCTTCTGCGGCAGCTGTTATATTTTTCCATTATGTGAAAAGAAAGGGAAGGACAAAATTCTTAACTGAAAATCAAAGCAGCAGCAATAATACTGAAGATCTGTTACTCTTTCTCGATAAGTGTCCCAAAGCCATCTATTTCTTGTTGTGTGTGGTGTAATTCTACGGCCGGAGGAGGATGATCTTCCTATGGGAAATGCTTGGTTTCTACATGAATTTGCTGAAAACGGCTTCTGGTCAAGTCGTGAATCAGTTCTAACTGGCCAGCCGTCCCCAAGGAGGTGTTGCAACCTCTAGCACTAGGTCCTCACAAAGTAACTGACTTCAAAATAAGCACACCAACTCTTTCTTATTTAATAGAGCATAGCATTAAATAGTTAATACTTAAACATCATTCAGCATGGTCTGATGTGAAATATTTCATAAATTAAATCAGGGCATTTCTGGAAATTAATGAATCTACGTGATGGCTGGAGTGCAGTGAAAAGTCAAAAGCCAAACCCAGGTCCTCCTAACAGTATTACTCTAACACAGTAATAAATCTTATTTCATTTTTTTGTTTTGTTTTTGCTTATTTGTTATGTAGCATTGTATTTTATATGCCTTCTACAGTACTGCTCATTTTTGGCAGCACTAAACATTTTTTAAATGGCTGGTGTAACTATTCGAACATAGCATTAAAATTAACATTATCAGTGTGATTGAAGTAATCACACTTTTGTTTTAAGTTTTCTTACAATAATAATAACTTCTTTTTGAGTCACTCCACCTTGAAGGCCATGTGAGCACTTGGAAACATTTTGAATGTTGATTGTTTAAAAATCTTTGTGGCCCTATCACCTCCGTAACATGCAAAGAGATGGCGGTGGAGTGAGTCACCTTATGAGTCTATATGGGAGAGACAGTGTCGCCTATGGTAGCTGCAAAGAAACAAAACACAAATGCAGACTTCAGCCGTAAATGAACCATAAATTGCTTGGTAAAAGTCAGCATGTTCACACCCCCCAGTTGTGAGAAGTAAGGCGCCAACCAACAAATCAGAAGAAGGGGGTTTGAATCGACTGCGAGAATAGGTTATTTTTTTCCCATAAAAAGTGTCTCTAAACACTGGTTTTATTGCAACCATGAAATCACACTTTGCATTTTCCTGGAGAAATGCATGTAGTTGTTCTATATGGTCTATATTCCACTTCTGTATATTTTTAACTATAATTACAAATAATACCAAAATAATCAAACCAAAATTTTAGATTTGATGGTTTTAGATTTACACTACTTCTTTGCTCACATGCCTTCTTCTAATGAGAGAAAATTTCAACAGGAAACTTTAAAACATGTCAGATGCAAATTCTTCTGCAGGCAGCGAAGATTTCTGAAAGGACAATAGGCTAGTCAGGTGCTACTGAGTGTGCTAGCAGCAATGCAGATAAAAGAAAAACGTCTGCTTCACCAAAACAAGAGGGGAACAACACCCTAAGGAGAAAGAGATAACTTCAGAAAGTGTTCACAGAGCAATATCCTCTACATAATCAGAGCCAGTCAGACATGCCTAAAAGCTCAACTGAACTTAATAGCTATGCTGAACCAAATGATCAAAAGATAAAGACAAAAAATAACGCCAAGATACAGAGCAAATGTAATTTTCAGCAGTGATGGTAATGTCCTTGTTGTAACTCAAATGGTGCCTGCCATCAGTCAGTCTATCCGTCTGTTTCTTACCTTCTCTGTCTAACAACATCCTCTTAAAAATGTTAAAGGGTAGATACCTTTATGTTCCACAAAATTCAATGGTTGAGATTCAGTGGTGTACAAAGTCATTCAGAGTGGTTAGATGTGAACTGGCTCACTGTTGAGAAATGTGTGTGGACAGCAACAAAAGAATTTCATTGCACAGAGAAAGGTGATTTCTACTGTACATATGACAAACGTTTTGAATCTTGAATCTAGTTCATTGTAGTGACTCGAATTTCTTCACAATGGTGCTGATATGGACCAGGGGCCGCGTTGTCTATAGCGATAATCTAAAGTGACCAGTGAAGCTACACTTCACTGAATGGTTATATGTTAATGAGGGTAAAATAGTAAATTTGGGTTATTTTTCTTACAGTGCATGTCGTTCTCTGCCCTGCCTCCATTTGAAAAATATATTTTTTGTCAAAAACTCCATTGTAAAACTATAATAAGCATGTGTGCTGCAACAGACGACATATTAGAAACCAACCGCAGAAATAACATCCTGTGAGGTAACTTTTAGAGGCATTCAATTCATCCGATGACTGGTTCATTTCACCACCACTGTGACCAATTGAGGCTCAAGGGGTTTCTCTAAGCTTTCACATGAAACCACTCTAAATGACTGCACTTACAAATTAATTTTATTTTGGAGAAATGTTGAAAATCACATGCAATATTTTTGAATAAGCAATTAATACTGCCCAATTGTACATAATAAAGCTCACACATATTTTATTAAAAAAAAAAATTAATTATAACCAGGGCTCCAGATGGTGACTAAAATGGTCGCCAATGCGACTAGATTTTTTATTTTGCCACTAGTTCTTTCATTTCAGTCGCCAATGGCGATCGTCTCTCAAAACCAAGAAAAATGAAAATAAAAGTGCAAGAAAAGTGACAAAATGCGCAGATAAGCTCAACCCGTGTTCCATTCCTACTACACTGTCACGGGCAGTGTTGCCAACTATTTTCAATGGAAAGTAGCTAAAGTCTGCTTGAAAAGTCGCCAAATGTCGCTAGATGACGTCACGCGTATATTTGCATATTGATGACGTAATTACGTCGTATTTGCATTCTGCGTGTTTTCCCTAATCCTTCCTCACTTGTCAAATATAAAACTGTTATCAATTACGTTACATATTTTCTGTCAGACAACACAACAGAACTTATTAACCAACAGTTACATCCTCTGCAATGAAATAATTCCGGAATCCGGATTTATAACTGCGTTGGACAAAATCACTACTGTAGGTAAGTTAAAGACAACATATGTGTTGTGATATTATCAGTTATAAAATGTAAGTTGTAAAATGAAAATAGATATAATTTATGCCACAGAATGCTTTCCTTATTCTCTCACACAGTGTATGATATTCAGGAATGATTAGGATAATCTGACCCA
>JBBPCY010072084.1:0-11334 GCA_037974405.1 Brachyalestes nurse | reverse complement strand
GCCGTGTAGCGTGTGTTTTTGTGTGTGTGTGTGTTTGTGTGTGTGTGTGTGCGCGTGTGTGTGTGTACGCGTGTGTGGTTTAGGGTCTATACTTGATGAAAAAATAAGTAATAGCTGTTTTTTTGGTATGTAAATCTACTCAAATGTCTTAAGTGAAGAAATGTAATATGTGGGATCTGCAAATAAAAGTATTCTTTCTTTGACAGGATTTTCAGTTTCGTCAGATGAAGAAAATACGGGTCTTTGATTCTCCGGAAGATTTGCCCAAAGAGCGCTCGAGCCTTCTGGCCATCTCAAACAAATACGGCCTGACTTTCGTCGGCCAGGACAGAACACTCAAGGTCTTTTCCACCCAGGACGTCATCTCTGCTGCAAAAGTGGAAGGAAACACCAATGAAATAGGTAAGACCTTCTAGAATGAGTGTTCCTCTCTCTTCAGCAATGACACTGACCTCTCTCCGAATTAGGGCTGAGCAATTAATCGAAATCGTATCAAAATCGCAATGTGAATATGCTCGATTTCTAAATCGCCTTACAGCGCGATTTTTTGCCCGCTCCCGATTTTTTCCCATGGTATGCTTTTTGAACCAATCACAACGCAGCGCGCCTAAACAGATCGCGAGAACAGGAGACTGAGTTTAAATAGGTTGCAGAAACAGGGATGATGAGTTCAGCACAGGAGGGCTTGGTGCCCCAAAAAAGTCAACATCTGTGGTGTGGGATTACTTTGGATAATGGAAAGATGATGTATCATGGAGCCAGGTCATTTTTAAGACCTGTCAGTTTGTCGTTGCAGTGAAACAGGGGAACACAACAAACCTATTTCAACACCTGAGGCAGCGTCACAAAAAGGTCTATGACTTATGCATGGAAAAAAAAATTGCCTTATGTCAGTTTTAGAGACATGTTACAGGTCTTTGATGAAGATCTAATTGTTTTCCTTTGGGAAAATGTTTAATCATCACACTGTAAAACATGTCTGTGTGTGTCAAAATCGTGATTACAATCTAAATCGCAATATTGTTCAAGAAAATCGCAATAGGTTTCTTTTGTCCATATCGCACAGTCCTACTCTGAATCCAAAATGGCGCCGCATTTCCTCTAGGGGGCGCTGTGTATGTTCTAAAATAGTTTCTACACCTATTTAGTGCCCATTGTGGAGTTAGGGTTAGGGTTAGTTCTCCTTATTCAGGCTACAGCAGTTTAGCTCCACCCATTCATGCACCCATTTGTCAACACCTTAGATGGTTAAAGATTAAACTAATTAGACGTTTGTTGGATTACATGAAAACCATCAGAACACCCAGTAACATTTCTGGGGCTGTGATTAGTCAGCCTGTCAGAAACACTGTGATTGGTTAGAGGCTCATTTGCATATTGCAGCCTTCTGTGATGTCAGTACAGGGGGTCCTCAAGTTATGACGGAGATCCGTTCCTACCACAGTGACGTAACCTGAATTTTGGTGTAAGTCGAAACACACCCTAGCCTCAGTTAATAACCTGTCCTAACCCAGTTGTAAAATCTATAAACACAACTAAGAACAAATGACAACGTGTAAAAAATTTGTTCAGAAGCCATGAAAGAGGCCAAAAAGTCATCAAACAAAACAGATAGATAAATGCTCTCCCTCACTCATATGGCGCGTTACTCCGTATTCTGTGCATTCTGCGTATTCTTCTGCTGCGCGCCTAACTAATTCGCCCACATGAGCGTCATAAACTCATCAACATCATATGTCGAGACCCTCGTAACGCGAGGACCCCCTGTATTGCAGAGACCGATTAGCAGATGAGATATTGTGCGACCCTAATCTTTATTGTAGCTTGATAATCTCATGGAAATGGTGGCTGCAGAGAATAAGCAGCAAAGATTTACTGTTCACTGGTCATTCTTGTTCTATTAATCCTGGCATTTTGCTAACTTGTTTTTTTTAGAAGTCTGTCTGCATACATGAAAAGAAAAGCCTTATTGTTATTTCTTACTGAGTCTTGAACAGCTCTTCCTGATGTTTGTGTTTTTCTCTTTCAGTGGAGAATGTGAGTTGCCAGGTGGTGTCTGTGGATCTGCCCATGCATCACCTCGCCCTCAGCAGCGATGAGCTCACGCTGTCCGTGTGTGGAGCGAGTGAGGGGACCCCTCTCACTCTGGACTTCTACGACGTCCGCACCTTCAACAAGGTAATTAGACTCAGGGTTTGATTGTTCGACTCCGTCCTTTGTGTCACTGAGTAATAGTGATACACGTGTCACTTTTTGACCGGCCCCATACACACTCATATATAAATGCTAGGTAACGGTTAACATTTTTAATGACAGTTAATCACATTGTTATATACGTAAAATTAAATAATGAATTCAAAAGTAGTGTATTGTGCACTTTAAAGTACTGCTATATGAACAAAAGTGTAATAACCTTTGGTTTGCGAACAATTTAAACAAATAAGGAACTTTTTAACAGCAGTGTTCCCTTTAACACAGTTACACAGTTACAGTTCAGCTATTTCTGGTGGAGGGTGGGGGAGGGGCGCGTGGGGGAGGGGCAAGGTGGAGGGTGGGGGAGGGGCCAGGTGGAGGATGGAGGAGGAGCCAGGTGGAGGGCGGGGCAAGCTTGTGGTACTATGCGCTAAGGTTTACAGTGTATAGCAGTGGCTTGTAGACTAACAGCAGCACGGTTGTCCAAATAACAAAGAAGCACAACACTCAAGTTAATGTGTGTATTCACACACCATTCACACACATATCTGATGCTATCTACCTTTACATTTGCGACAGTACCCTGCTAATTGGGCTGTTAGCTGCACAGCTAATATTACAGCCACATTCTAAGAGTAAAAAGCTCGGTTACCTTATACAGCAAAGCAAAAAATATATATAGCGTTAAGTATATAGCGGCGGAGCAGGATGACCAAAGCACGCTTTACACCTATTGCCATTTCTAGCCACTGCCGGACCATAATCAGGCTAGAGAAAATCGTATTAATATTTAAAAAATCTCATAAAGTGAAATTTTCATGTCATGGGACCTTTAAGATATTGAAATACATTTTAATTGAAACAGAAGACAGTAAACTGATGTTCAGTGTTGAGGAGAGAAAGAAAATGTGAATTTATTTTATGTGTGTACCTTTTATGTATGTTGGACATATTAATGATGAAGTAAAATGTGAGGTGATACTTACCCCAGTAGAACTACTTACCCCAGTTCTACAACTGCAGTGATAACAGTATATAGAAGACAAAGTATTGTTGTTCTACAACAGCTAAAGGCAGCTGTGGTGTTTGTGATTGTTTGATGATACTGGCATATTTGTTAATTATTCTGACAACCTGAAAAGAACTTTTGACAACTTCTCATGTTGGTAGCTATTTCTTCCAATTGAGGCAGTAGAGTGTTTGAATAGTTTGACCATAAAAGCCTGCTTTTAGGTGCTCTTGTAGGTGAAGTACTTCAACAAAAATAGCACATTTTAAAGCTGTTATTGTTTTTTAAATATCGGACTGGTATCAGTTTTGTTTCAGTATCAGTATTGTAGCATCTGTTGTATGTATTTTTCTGTTATTGGCTGTTGTGTTAAAATTATATTCAGTTTTATTTGTTGGCCAACGCACACTCAAACACACACACACACTTACTAAAGAAGCCTCTCACTCCACACTGCTACATATACACTAATGAAGATCTTAATATGTGATTATAAAAGATACATTAGGTCAGTTAATGCATGTGCAAGATGCATCATCACTTTTGAGAGTGAGAGGTGGTCAGGTCTAAAATGTAATTGCCTGTCATTTCTTTGATATCAGGGGCCTCTTTTACACTTATTTCCATTTAATACATTTTAGCAAGTCACAAACATTGTTTTTAGCATAGCTATATCAAATAGTCAACATTCACTTGTCAAGTCATGTTCTATGACTAGACACAGTTTAGGAGATATTAAGAGAAGTAACTTGAAAGTACATTTTTGAACTTCTATTGCCAGTGTTTTATAATAAATGCATGTATAGAAAACAGAAAGGAATGTGCAGGATGTTTACACATATTTAGGTTGTGCTTTTAGATCCTATTCCTGGGGCTCCCACTACTGAACAGTTTAGTAACACTTCCCAGACTCTGTTCACAATGCTTCTTGGCCCATAAGTGAAGATCCAGCCTAATTACTAAACACATGACACTGTCCAGATCAAGGCCAGCACCCCGGCAGGCCAGCTCAGTTTGTAGTTCAGGGCTTAGGGCTGCTAAACTGCTAAAAGCGCAGTGCCTTTCACTCTCATCTACAAGAATTTGGAACGTAATGGAAAAACAATCATGGAATGACCTCCTTGGCATAACCTGAGAAACAGGTCACTACTCAGTTGCACTTGAGTGTGACTGAAATCTGTCTGGCAGTGGTGGAAGTTAGCGGTGATAGAACACTAACTCCTCCAAACTATCACAGCCCAATCCCGAGCCTGCCCAGTGAGCTGCTGGATCATAATGAATATTTTCTTGGCATCAGGAAGGTCGAAGAACTAACAAAGCATAGTACAGGTCCTCAGGAAGATGTTTTGGCTTATGGCTGGATATCTGTTGTACCGCTCTGGTATGATATAATACAAAACCACCACCTCCTCAAGGTGAGAGGCACTCTCACCTTCCTATCAGTCCCATCACTTTCTCTTGCTGTTAACTGCTTTCCATTTCACCATCTTTCCTCCCCTTTGCTCTTTCCTCTCTTCTTTCTCCTCTCTCTCTCAGTCCTCTCCCTTTCTCTCCCTCCCTCTCCCTATCCTTCTCTGTCTCTCCTCCCCTGACTAAAAGCAGCTCACTCCTCTGCAGTGGCAGCCAGCATTCCTGATTTGCTCAGACTGGAGGTGGATTTGCATAAGGCTGGCCTACTTCTGAGTAACTCCCCTTCTCTGTCTCATCACCTCCACTTACTTCCACCTGAGGCAAGAATCAAGCCTCCTTCTTTTTCTATTTCCTCCTATCAGTTTCCTCTCCAGTTATTTTATGCATTTCCTTTTTCTCTTTATGTTTTTTTTACTCTATCATGGACAGCAGGTTGAGTGGTGGAGATCTGCCTGTCTTCAGCAAGACTTTTGGTTCATTAGCACAGGCTCATTGGATTAAAGATACAGAGGGTGCAGGCAAGCACTACTCTTCCCCAGATGAAGGAACAGGGGGAAATTGCTACCAGCATGTGTGACTGTGTGTTGGATGCCCAGGCACTGAGGGATCAACAGTGCTAGCAGGTGTCTCTAGAGGTGAGGTAGGACACCTGGGATGCTTGGCCCTCTGCAACTGCTACTGGAATAACAATGGTCGGAATCAAGGAATAAAACCCTATGCCCACCCTTTCTCCTTAATGAACCTGAGAAAACCAGCCATTGTCCACTGGATTTTGAATTTCAAGTGGAGGTAGAAGATTTTTTTGTACCATGGGATCATAGCAAGATTTTGCTCCAGCTTGTCTCCTGATTGCCCAGCTCCAGCTTCCTGGGTGCAATTCACTCTCTTTTGTGGGGGCGTCCATTATGCGCCTCCGCACTGAGTCTCGTTTCTGCCTCAGGTTTAACTACATGCTGTCCTTGGCTGTTGGGTGTCTTCTCAGCACTGTGTGGGGCTCAGAGTCTGACTACTTGCACCTCTTAGACTCCTCTGTCCTCTCCAATTCTGAGCCCCAACATCAGCTCCACCACCACCACCAAGTTGAAGCCTGGCACCTTCCACATGTCTCCATCTACCGCTCTCCTGCATCTCTAAGGGGTGGCCATGGTGAGTCCTCTTTCACTTTGTTCCAACAGTATATCAACTTAAGACATTTTTAGCTTTCTTCAAGTCTAAACACAGTGACATCTGTCAGCATCTATCAGGCTTCTGTATTGCATTTCTCACAAGGAGCTTTTAATTTGAAAAATTGACAAAGGTTTGGCAAAGGATTGAGGTTTGCTTTACCTTCAACGTGTGTTCACTCACGGAGAGCAGTTTTTAAATATTGCATCAAGTAGTGGTTCTAATGGGTCAAGTCATCCCATTTCAGACTATGGCAATCTGGTTTTCAACAAACAACCCCTCCCATCCCTTCTCGCCTCCCTCTCATTTCCCTTGCAGTGTACATGGTTTTTACTCATTCCAAGACCCAGTCTTCCTTAAAGATGGTTTGGTTTCATTGTTTTACATGAGTGACATTGTATGTGATTTAGATTAAATTATGTGTATGTATGCCATTATAAAGCCAGGCAGGGAGTTGTTTCTAGCTTAATATGGGTAATTCATGGTAGTATCAAATATGCCAAAGGACATCTTTTAGGCCCAGTCAAGAAACATTAAAAGTTGAATTTTTTTTTTTTTACTCTGCCACTTTCTTTACTCTCTTTTTTTCTCTTCTGCAGTTTGTCTTCAAAAGTATTCCTTTGGATATACTATGCTAGATGGACAGTTTAAAAAACACTGTCTTACCTGTAAGGAGTGTTATTTCTGTCATAATTCATGTGCACTGTTGGTGTGGGTGTCATGTGGATGTAGACTTTCATTACATGGAAGTAAATTAACCAAGCTTTTAAAAGAAAGGTATCTCAAAATGCATTATTTAATTAACACTGTTAAACTTAAAAAGTGTAAGATAATGCGGTTTAGAAACAATACTAGTGTAGTTAAATGCAACACAGGGCATTGCAGCCTCGAGCCACCCTGATAGTGTACGTTAGTATATTATGTGAATCCTATGTAATACAACACTAGAGACATTGGATATACAGTAATCCCCAGTTTTCCGTGGTTCAGCAGTCGAGGATTCAGTCACACACAGATTTTTTCTGAGAACCGAACTCTCCACAAATATGCGTAAATCTCCACAATAATGCGGAAACTACAAAATATCCTCCAACATTTTTGCTTTTATGTGGCTATATATATATATTAGTAACTGGAAATATAGCTATTACTTTAAATTCATCTCGGTTAAAGGCAAGAACATTATGTGAGTTGTCGTAGTTTTGTAACACTTAATAATAAAGTGTGTTTGAGCTGACTTAAGAGTTTCTTGAGAGGATGGAGAAGTAATATAAACAAAATATAAAAATATATAATTCACTAATTTTGTAACAAATATGAACGTAAATTCAGCTACATTTCCATATCAAATATAACTATATAGAAAGTGCATCTTGAAATGGTAAAATACCGCTGAACTTTGAAAGTAGGCAATCCGAGAACGTTATGCAGAGAGAGAGAGAGAGAGAGCAGTCACACACGCGCGCACACTCTCTCTCAGAGACACGGATCAGTCACGCACACTCTCAGAGAGAGATAGTCTGTACGTGTGTGTGTGCAGAGTGTTGGGCAGTAACGCGTTACTGTAATTTTATTATTTTTTTAGTAACGTACTAATCGCAATATAACGCATTATAATTTTAAAATGGGTAATTAGATTACCGTTACAATTCAAGTAACATTGCGTTACTAATAAAATAAAGTTCACAGTAGCCTATCAGCGGCAGGCAGATGTCTGTCTGACAGGCGCATGCGTGACGTCATCTACGGGAGACCTGCACCTGCGTGCGACAGCAACTCGGACAAAAACAAAGACGAGCATTGACAGTGCGGCAGTACGCGTTCAGTAGCTGGAAATATAGCCATTACTTTAAAATTCATCTCGGTTAAAGGCAAGAACATTACGTGAGTTGTCGTAGGTTTGTAACACTTAATAATAAAGTGTTTTGAGTTGACTTAAGAGTGTGTTTGAGCTGATTTAAGAGTGTGTTTGAGCTGATTTAAGAGTTTCTTGAGAGGGTGGGGAAGTAACTAGTAATCTAACTAGTAATGTAACTAATTACTTTTGAAATAAAGTAATCACATTAGTAATCTGATTACTTTTCAAGAGAGTAATCAGTAATCGGTAGTTTAACTACATTTTTAAAGTAACGTGCCCAACACTGCTGCTCTTTGTCTTGTCTTCTTTCATAGCATTGCCCTGCAGCATGATTGGATATAGTGGCCATTTGAGGCCAGGCTCAAGTAGCTAAAGCCAAATAGCCATATAGTGGCCATTTGAGGTCAGGCTCAAGTAGCTAAAGCAGTGTGAAATTGAGGTAGGAGTTTCCAATCACATATGCAAGGTGGTTAGGAGTTACTATTTGTAATGTCAAAAGACATGTAATTTGTATCAACAGATAATTGCTTTAAAAAAGATTCTGGATAGATGTTATAATTTGGCAATTTTAGTTGAAAGGTATTCATTTTAATTTTTACAAACAAATTATCATTTTAAACTGGGTAGATATCTTAATTTCTGTATTTATTAAATGAGTATATATCGGCATCAGGAAGATGTTGGTGTTGGCCCGTAGTTCTGACATTTGTGCTCTCTGATATTGATGGAGATTCCGTTTGCCACATAATATTGTCTGTGAAAAAAAATTCCAAGCCCTGCTGTGACTATGACATCAATTGAACTTTTCAGGACAACCTTTTTTGATAAGCTCTGGTTATTCTTAACAAGTCAAGCAGTCTTATTAAGAGGCTTAATCTCTGAATGTCTCTGATCTACATACTGGCATTGCAAACAGCACTGTTCAGCTTACTGGTTGATTCTAGCCCCCCTTCTGCTGTATATTCATTATTGTTGCTAATACTAAATCAGCAATTACCATTTTCATTCTAAAGCATTTGTAGAGGATGTCAGTGATACTGATAGCCATACGTTGCTTAAAGCATTCAGGATCTCAACACAGTGCTCCCTGTCTCCTTAGCACTACCCTGGTACTTTCAGATTTGTTCAGTGGAGAAGAAACTATTCCAGTGATGTTTCTAGGTCAGGATGTGAGTCATACACCCAAATCACTTTCTGCGCAACTCAGCGCTATGAGCTGGAAGATGTTATCAGTGGCTCGCCTTGGGCTAACCACTCTCTTTGTTCTTTTGGCCTTTTTTTTCTTGTTTCATCCTAGTGGTTAGAGTTAAGGTGGTTAGGGAGATGGTTGTGGGTTCGAATCCCTGGACCGTTAGTATCAGGTAACCTTGAGAAAGGTACCGTTCCCGCACACTCCTCCCAGGGCACCCCTCATTGGTGGCAGCCTCCGGCTTCACTTGGTAAATGGGTTAAAAGCAGTGAAAGAATTTTCACATTGTAGGGCAGCTGGTGGCCTTAGTGGTTAGGGTGTTTGCCCTGTGATCAGGAAGTTGTGGGTTTGAATCCCAAGACTGCTAAGCACCTCTGAGGTACCCTTGAGCGAGGTACCGTCCCCACACACTGCTCCCCGGGCAATGTGTTCATGGCTGCCCGCTGCTTCACTTGGTGAATGGGTTAAATGCAGAGGAAGAATTCCATGCTGTTCACACTGTGTGCTGTGGTGTGTTTACATATGACAGAATGATCACTTTCACTTCATTTGTGGTGCACTTCACTGGGCAAACTTGGCTATGGCCAAAGACCTCCCAACAACATACCTCAAGAAAGCTGATAAAGGTCTTGAAAATTTTGGGAGATGTTAATACCTAAGCTTTAAAATTACCTCTGAATAAAACAAAAATAAACAAGAAAACAGGAGATTTATTTTTGAATATTCATCATATCCAGTTACAGTATTTGTAGCCTAATAACCTTACAGTAGCAGTTGCCCGTGGGTGTTCCAAAATAGAAGTGCTCAGGTTCTGTACAGAGGCAAAACAAGCAGTTTTCTTTACTATTTGCGATGTGCTTGTGACAAATCTTCTTTTGCACTGTGGAGGAATTAGCGTAAGCTGTGGGTGGCTTGCCTAACCTCCCTGAAATCTCTGCATCACCACACAGTGGGGGACGCAGAATGATGCTGTGTTTGCACCCACTTGGTATGCATCAGTTGATCTCTCTCTATCTCTCCCTCTCTCTCTCCTTCTCTCTCCCTCTCTCTCTCTTTCTCTCTCTTGTCACTCTTTTCCCCTCTCTCCCTTATACAAGCACACACACTGCCATGATCACTGCTGGATTAGGGGTAAAAGATGCTCAACCCCCCTTTTTTTGAACAAAAAAGCTTTGTTCAGTGCAAGACATCTCAGAGTAAAATCCCACTGCAGCATGACAGCATGCTGCTAACGTCATAGCTTCTATGCAATAAACGTGAGATTTAAAGTGTTTACATTGTATGATTGTGTTATGGATGAAATACTAAAGCTTTGGTGCTGTTTCAAAAGACTCCTCTTCATTACATTTACTTTTATCCCTTATACAAAGGTTAGGCAAAGAGGAATAGAGCATTCCAAGCCCTAGTCAATGAGGCTGATCAATGAGTGTACGGTGAGTATTCTGAAGATCAAAATCATGTAAAAAATTTAATGTAAAAAGGCAAATCATATAAGCCCATATTTAATTGAAGATAGGACAAAGATAACACATCAGATGTTGAAATGGAAGAAGATTGTTCTTGTGTTTTATATGCTCATTTTGAATTTCATGCCAGAAACACATCAAAATCAAAATTCAATATAGCTGGTAGAGGGTGAATCAATAACTGGGAACGTTGTGTAATGCTAAAAAATCACCCAGTTGAACGACTAATGATGTTAATTGGCAACAAGTCAGTAATATGATTTGGTATAAAATTTGCATCCCAGAGAAGCAGAGTCTCTCAGAAGTAAAGATGAGGAGAGTTTCACCACTCTGTGAAAGACTGTGTGGATGAATGGTACAACAATTTAAGAATAGCATTATTCAGTGTGAAATAACAAAGAGATTGTGGATTTCATGGACTATGGAACAGAAAATCTCAGTATGCAAGGGACAAATGTGAAAACCAGCACTGGATCTTTGTTCCCGTTAAAGATTATACAGTTGCTTACATACATCTGTAACATGACAAGAATGTCATGGCAGTAACTGTTTTTTTCTGTGTTCAAGTTCAAGTTTATTTATATAGCACTTTATTGGACACAGAAGGTAATTCAGTGTGCTTTAATGAAAATTTAAACAAGGATAAAGTAAAAATACATAAAAGAGCATTAAAAGTGCAGTAAGAGTACAAATATTTAAGAATACATAAAAGAAAATTAAAAGTGCGGTAAATGTTTAAAGGAAGGCGGAGGAGAATTGTGCTGTTTTTGGCAGCTTTTTAAAGCTGGCTACAGTCGGTGCAGATCTGTTTCAGTTTGTTCCAGCAGTAAGCTGCATAATGACTAAATGCCATTTCACCATGTCTAGTGTCAGCTCTTCTCACCACTAACTGTCCAGCTCCTGCAGATCTAAGAGACCTACCAGGAATATATACTTCAAGCATATCAAAGCCAAACCATTGAGTGACTTGTAGACAATGAGTAATGTTTTGAAGTCAATTCTGTACCGAACTGGGAGCCAGTGCAGGGACCTGAGAATAGGAGTG
>JBBPCY010072083.1:0-11336 GCA_037974405.1 Brachyalestes nurse | reverse complement strand
ATATGAAACTGTTACAGAGCCTGTTCCTTTAAGGAACCATGCATGCTGGGATATGTAGTTTTTCAGGGGTGTGTGTATAGTAGTGCAGGGATGTTTTTGAGTTTCCTTTCACGGCTGCTCCATCCGCGAGTGCTTTTCGCCACTCAAATGCTCTTTTTGAAGAAAGAAAATAAATGCTCCCTTTCTGAGGGAGGAAAGCACAGACCTAGCTCCCCGTATCGTCTCATTTTTGATCGCGATACCCAGGTCCACGAACCTGTGTCAAGGCCCCAGTTATCCTTCCCATCTTTCGCTGCTAGGGGGCCAGAGTAGGACATCTGTACCCCAAAGGATATTTGTCTTAGTGTACGTGAGCAAGTGAGCATTCTTGCCATGAAACTATCTTTGGCATTTCTCCGGTAATGTTGTGAACAAGTGCTTCGGCAGTTATAAAGAAGAAAACAGCTTATGTACACCCTAGATGTGCCCTACACGCTTGTGCCTTGGGAGACTTTCATCTTTGTGAGTATTAATATGTTCAGAAAGCACTCTGATGTGTGTTGGAATTGTTTTTGGATGATAAATGTGATGCCAATGTAATGCTCATGTGTTTAAGCTAGGCTAATCATTATGTGTGGCATTAAGACGTGTGTATTGTCTAGTAATTTATTTTTTTCTTTTCTGTATGTTTCAGTTACAAAGAAAAGTAAGACTCATCCAGCAGGCTGTCTAGCTTCACATAGTCGCGTGTTGTGAGGACAGCACACTCTGGGTCGATTTTTTAGACTCAAACAAAGGAAAAAACACACAGAAGACCAAATTCGGGTTATTTCAGGATATTTGAGGACATTTGATGGGAATAACTGTCCAGCAAATAAGAAGGGGAAACAGGAGCGACTGTCTAAAGAGACTGAATCCAAAAAGAGCTGAATTTCTTCAAATGTAAGTAAAAGGAAAATATGACACTTCGCTTTATAAGTGTCTATAAGCTGGCTGGTCGTGATTAAACTGCTGGGGAGTTTGTTAGTAAGAGTTTTGTTGTGTTTTGAGTTTTTGTGCGATTTTGGCCAGCTGGGCCGAGCGTGTTTTTAGTTTTGGATAATGGTGGACTGGGAGCTGAAGAATCGGTTCTGCGGCAGCCTGTGGCGATTCCTTGAGGTCTTCTGTACAGACTGAACGCAAAAGAAGCGGTGTCCTTTATTGATTCATAATTCTGTGGTAAACATGAAGACTCGAAATGAAATGGCATCTCGAATGATACTGCTTGCACTAAACACTTACCTCCCCCCCGCCCCAAAAAAAGCACCCCCCCCCAAAAAAAAAGGAAATTAAAAGTGTTTTGGGAGCATATTTAGGGTTTACACTATAGAAACAGCTCTTGTAGGCTTTTTTTTTTTTAAACCACATCACATATACGCAAGTGCTCTGGGAACGCAAGTTATTTTAATAAGATGACAAATACCCTACTGTTAGGGGATTTAAAATAAACTCAGAAAATAGAACATAATTCAACAGTTTAGCAGAGGGATCAAGGACTCAATGAAACACTATTAAAGAAAACAGATACCACAGATCAATAAACAGTCATTTAAGTTACACATTAATTAGTTTATAAAATGTCTACATGTATCAAATCACTCATGTTTACCTGGTATAAGAATATTTATTGTTGTTCAATAATTGGGGTCAAAATATCACAGCCACACCAAATAAAATACTTTTCCAGTGGAACATGTCATCACTTTGTAAACCTTCTATTGGACTATTTGATCTATTCCTTCTCTGCTACACTGACTAATACTCTAGCTGTTAAATTCCAGATTCCCACACGTCCCTGTGAGCAGCCAAATGAAGGTTAGTTTTAAAGTAACAGCCAGTTTAATCTTTAACTAACAGTTTGTTAATGACTCATGACAGTATTTAGTTACTTGGTGTTTGGCAACACTGACTCAACTGTGAA
Organism: Brachyalestes nurse; assembly: GCA_037974405.1. Classification (NCBI taxonomy): domain Eukaryota; kingdom Metazoa; phylum Chordata; class Actinopteri; order Characiformes; family Alestidae; genus Brachyalestes; species Brachyalestes nurse. The sequence goes on along the minus strand of JBBPCY010072083.1, from coordinate 9,397 downwards.
TGTTTCAGGAGTGAAGCGTACGAGCCGGACACCAGCGCACCTCCATCATCTGTTTTCCTCTCACTCACGTCTCATAGTGCACTGCCTCTCCCTCCAGCACTTATTCAAGAACAATTGTTATGAAACAGCAAGTCTCAAATCGCCTTTTAGACCTCATAGTTGATTTAAAAAAAACAGAACATAATTCTGAATAAGTAGTAGACCTCAGAACAGCTCTGTAGTTTGTTTCCAAGAGCACCCGCGTATAGTGGAAAAACCGCGTTGTTGTGAATTGGTAAAAATAAATAAATAATTTTTTTTAAATGTAAATGTAAACATAAATATGCCCACAAACATGCTCCCAGATTTCATTTTAAACTCTGGTTAATGAATTACCCTTAAAGGTAAATGTAAAGGTAAACCCGTATTCGCCTCTTTTCAAGGTAAACCCGTCTTTTAATTTAAATTCCCCGGCGAGATATGAAACTCGGAAGGTTGCGTGACAAAAGTATTGGGACCCGGTTTTCAGAGAATAAAACCTGATCTACTCGGGCTAATACAAATGAGGGCCCATTGGAAGGTCTCTTGGAGATCTACTGAACTGAGGAGTTTGAAGTGTCTTAGTGCTTTCCCCGCCGGAAGGTCGCAGGACAATAGTATTGGAACACCGCAGTGAGGTGAACGGCTCCCCTTGTGTGAAAACATCTATCTGAAAAAATATATTTATTGCCACAAAAAAGCAAAAAAAGGTGGAGGATATTTGCAGTTTCTTCGTTACTTTTGGGATTTCCGCGTAAAATGATGAGTTCGGTTCTAAAAAAAAAAAAAAAAAAAAAAATCCACGTTTGACTGAATCCACCTGTGACTGAATCCACGACTCCTGCTCTGCGTAAAACTGGGGGATTACTGTATTCTTTGGAGAACATGTTTTCAGTTAAACTATTTTATTTAAAATCATGGGCCGAGTTCCATATGGCTGTCCGTTGGAGATATAGTGTAATACACAGGTGTCTCAATTTGTGAGCATTTTATATGCAACTAAGACAGGATATTATTAGAGATGTATGTAGCTGGACATTCAAAGTTGAGAGCTACAAAAAACAACAGTGGTGGGTGAGCAGCCAGCCCGCTGTTTTATGCACAACATTGTTAATGACTATACTAGTCATACTATACACACACACACACACACACACACTAATATGTATATACATGCACACAAACAGTGCAGTGCATGGGGACGGTCTCTTGCTTAAGGGGACCTCAGAGGTGCCACTAGCACCCCTGGGATTCGAACCCACTACTTTCTTAGCGCAGAAGCAACTCCCTAACCACAGGACAACTTTTATAGTATTCATAAGAAGTATAGCATACATAAGAAACACTACTTTTACAACTCTATTACAAACAAATTACAAAATCCATTTTGCATTTTAAATTCATGCATCGTAATTACTGTCTATCTGCCCAGTGCTGGTTTATATAGATCATCTTTCACAAATCACATTAGGGAGGACTCATCAGCTGATATTTATAGGTTTGCTGTGTAGAAACATATTACATTATGTCGCCCTTAAAGTAGGTATAAACAAACATTCTTGTGGATAATACTGACAGACCACACACCCACATGGCACAATCCAGAAAAACAGGCATTCCCAGCTTACAGCAGTTTGTGTAGAGGCCCAAACACAACAGGATCCAAACTGAAAATCTGAGGCAACCTGAAGGTTTGGCAGACACACGGGTATGAAACTAACAGACAGCTCTCTGGATGAATAACACAGACTACAAGCAGCACTGACATATACTACATGGACAAAAGTATTAGGACACAACTACTTAATTCAGGTGGCCCCTAACTTCCATTTAATGCTTCAGCATACCACATACAACGCCATGCTTCCAACTTTGTGGACACAGTTTGGGGAACCCCCTTGTCTATTCCAGCATGACTGTTAACAGTGCACAAAGCCATAAAGACACGATTGGATGGAAAAACTTGACAGGTCCGCACCTCAAGCCCTTCCAACATCTTTGGGATGAACTGGAATGGAGACTATGAGGCAGGCCTTCTCGTCCAACATCAGTGCCTGACCTCATAAATGGTCTACAGAATGCATGGACACAACTTCCCAACTCCAAAATCTTGTGGAAAGCCTTCCAAGAAGAGTGGAAGCTGTTTTAGCTGTAAAAGGGGGACCAACTTCATATTAAAGTGTATGAAAGTAATGTTATTAAGCATAATGTCGCTAAATAGGTGTCCCAATACTTTTGTCCATAGTGTAACTTACCTCGATACCTGTTTAACTTTGTCAAAACAAAAGTCAGCAAAAAGTTTGAATGTATTAGCATTTAATAATTCATCCCCACATAGACTGAAGAGTAAACGAATAAAAGAAGACAAAAATTGTAAGTTTGAACTCAGCACTCCGTGTCAGTGGTCACAAAGTTTTGGTTTCCAATCAGCTAACTTAGCAACTTTAGCTGGCGAGCTAATTTAAGCCCCTCGTTGGAATGAAAGTTACCTCAATGTTGCTCAGTGCCACGGCTCCAGCTCAAATGTCTCTCGGAGGTTACCACACGGCCGAAACTTATGTATGAACACTTTAAACCGGAGATGAAACCAGTTAAAGTCAAACCTGGAGGCGACACACTGTCGGTGTGGTGAACTAGCTTCTGTTCTCTCTCTTCTTCTGAAAGTCTCCCTACTGCCACCCTCTGGACCCCCTCATTGTTTCTCCTTCTGGCTGCAGTGCCTCAATACATAGCCAAAGTATTGGGTCGCCTGACAATTACACCAACAGGTACTTTAAAGAGATTGCATTCAAATACATGGACTTTAATATGGAGTCGCCCCCCGTTGCAGCTAGAACAGCTTTCAATCTTCTTGGAAGGCTTTTCACATGATTTTGGAATTGCCCATTCATTCTGTAGAGCATTTATGAGTTAATGCACTGATATTGGACGAGAAGGCCTGGCTCCCAATCTCCGTTCCAGTTCATCCCAAAGGTGTTGGATAGGCTTCAGGTCAGGGCTCTGTGTGGGCCAGTCAATTTCTTCCACACCGAACTCAGCCAGCCATGTCTTTATGGACCTTGCTTTGTGCAGTGGGGCACACTCATGCTGGAATAAAAAATGGCCTTCCCCAAACTAGTCCACAAAGTTGAAAGCAAATTTCAGTATGACTGCCCTTCACTGGAAGAAAGGGGCCACATGAATTCACAGATTAAGTGTGTCCCAGTACTTTTGTCCATGTGCATGTAACACGATGTAAATCATAGTATGTTCAAATTGGAGCCTTGTCGTCTTGTTTATTGCATTAATACTGCACGTTCCTATATTAACACCTATAATACATGCATCGAATTATAACAAAACAAACTAAATAAACGTAGCATTTTTGTTTTACATTTTTGCAGTTGAAGATCTACCTGATTCACGTGTTTTCTGAGGACTTTTATTATGACAGATACATCATTACATAGCTCATGTGTTATTTTTAATTAGCCAAAATAAAATATGATTTTTGTTACGGGATCTTAGTAATTATATACTGTGTGAGATCCATAATTAACCGTTAAGGTTTTCTAACCTAATAATTATTAATGGGATTCGCTGTCATGTGTCATGGTCACTTTTATCTGCTCTCGAAGGTCAACGCTTTCAGTTAGGGGATTGGTCGAAAAAAAGAAAGGACCGCCTTTGATACAAAGTGGAGATAGTGATTGGTTTTTGCGCTTGTCAATCAAAGTGTATTTAGCCAATGATATTCGTTTGTCCTTTCCACTGGCGTCGCAGCGACGAGCCGCTAGCATTCAAGATGTCTGCGTTACCCATGTGTGTTCGGGTGAGCCGGGGCCTCCTGAACCTCCGGAGCGGAGCTCGGGGCTCCCTGGCCCCCACACTGCTGGAGCTGGCCAGGGGACTGTGTACACAAAAATCTGCTGGCGGAGACAGTGCCACAGGTGGTCTCGCTCAGGCAATTTTACAGGAGAAACTCCAGCAGCAGCAGAGGAGCCAGGTAGGACAGGGCCAGCTGCCGCTCACTGACCTGTCTTCAAACTCATCAGTTATCCAGTTACAACACGAATTTTAAAAAATCTCCAGGGTATTTCCAGTTCTCTGTGTCTCTACGTAGTTTTTGGACCGTTATAGAGCCATGGTAGAGACTTTCTAATGCTGAAATTCTTCAGTTCCTTCTCTGACAGTGGACAGGTGCAAGATGGGCATCAGTTTGAATGAAGTCCTACCATTATGTATCTGACAAAGGGTGTAAGGTAGAATTTTTTGGTACATATTTAACGGTTTATTTTACGAAACATCATCTTGGCTTTCCTGGTTCTGTATTTGGTGTGAAGTTGTACCGCAGTTGTCTGCTCTCATACTTCAGCTGTGTGGTTACTCTAAAACTGAAGGTTAAGTTAGTTGCTTAGTTAATAAGAGAAGTCTAATTCTGAATGCTCATCTGTTATTTAGGGATGATCTAGTTAAGATTTCAGAAGATGTCTGATTTCGGACCTTTACAGTGCCAAGGGAGAGACTTTCTAATGCTGAAAATTTTCAGCTTCTTTCTTGACAGTTGACAGGAGAAAGATGGGCAAACGTTTGAATTAAGTCATACTATTATGTAATTGACAAGGGTGTAAAGTTGACATTTATTTTCTAAAAAGGTTATACATTTGGAAATTAATACGTGGGACTGGATCTGTATTTGATGTGGTAGTGGACCTTAATTGTCTATTACTGTATCTTCATTGTCACACTTTAGCCATGTAGATACTCTAATACTAAAGACTAGTTCAGAATACTCATCTGTTATTTAGGGGATGATCTGGTTAAGACATACAGTTAGGTCATTCTCTTTGTAAAGTGATGCTGTCATGTGAGACATGTTGACATTAGGATGGCTGATCTACTTAAATTGTGATTAGTGGGAGGATCTGGCTTATCTTTACCTTTTAAGATGATTGAGATGTTTTGTAAAGGCTCAACACTCCATTTAGTGTTGTTTTAAAGTGTCAACTACATCAACTGAGTGTACAAAATAATGGATATAAGAGTGTAGCATTTTGAATCTGTTCTGATCATTTCATTTGCAGGACCAGCCTCCTCCTGAGGGGGAGGGGTCTTCTAACCAGAAGTGGGATGACCAAAGTGAGGACAAGAAGCAGAAAGAAAACACCGCCTATGCTAAGAAGGTGGTCCTTCGCCTGGCAGGGCTTATGGGACTTGGCGGCGCTGTCGGTGTGGTGTACATATTTGGTGAGTTAATCCTGTGTGTCTCTTTCTGGGACGAGGACTCGTGTATTTCACTTAACAGGCTTGATGGGGTTTAAGAAGAAGCGCATTTTCACTAAAGCCATTTGGATTATTGTTCTTTGGACATTTGGAATATGCCTTGGATTAATTAACATCAAGGGATTCTGCTGATGAAGGTGATGCTCTTTAAATGACAAAGTACTACATTTATTTCACTAACAAACATATTTTAATATAACTTTTTTGTTTGAGTGTTTAACTTGCATTTATGTGTCTGCCCTGTTCATTCTTGATGAAATGAAACATAACCGATAGTGATGATCTATTTAAAGTAATGCCTGATGTAAGAAAATAAGCTGCATGATCAGTCAAAAGTTTTGTACAGGTTTAACCACCTGCCCATTTATTTCGTAAACTGTAGCATTAGAAAGTTGTTGTGAAAAACTATAAACGAAAATATGTCAAATAAAACGAGTTTCCTTTATGACAGAATCGTGCTTAACTGGTTGTTGGTGATGCAGAGGCAAATCCTAGACTGTCCTTTGACTAAATGCACTCTTTAACTGTTTCATCACTTAAAAGCCTGTTAAATACACAGGTAAAAAAAAAATTGTAATCATCAGAAACCCCAACATACTTTTCTAAACCAGTTTGCATGCTGATTTCAGATCTGCTTTCGTTTTTTTTTTCAGTCACATCAACTTTTTGAATTATGAGTAATATTATTATTAGTAATACATAGATATAATGATCAGTGTCAGTCAGCTACCACTGTTTCTTCAAAAACGCTCAGCATATGATTATAATATCCTAATTATACCAACTATCATGCAGTATATAACTAGCTTCATCACAAAAACTGTACGTGCAGGAAAAACTACACACAGATTTGAAATCAGCATGAAAAACACTACAAAACCCACATAAGCGTGTCTCCGATTTTGACCTTTTGACCTGTGTTATCAGAGTCTGAAAGATCTTTTATTTTGAAAAAAGCTAGCAAAAATTAGCAAAAAACAAATGCACTTTGTTTTTAGTTGTATCTGTACCAGTCCGTGAAAATACTGTTTCACATGAAACTGGCACAAAAAGGGTTGGGGACCGCTGCTATAAATGGTTCTTTAAGTAAGAAAAGATAGAACTGCATCCTTTACTTGGAGCCGTTAGGATGCTCAGACCATTAACACTAAAACGGCTGTAAAAGCATCATATAAAGCATGAAGTCGCACTCTAACAGTATGATGTGACTTATTCTGCGTATCCAAAAAAATACTCTGGTAAAACTGAACCTTGTTGGACTAAAATGCAGTGACAGTGTTTCAAAGTGTCCATAATAACATTAATGTGTGATTTGTACATCACAGTTTTCCTTATTATTGAATTTTGGCACATGTCCATTGTAAACTGCACACAACGATGCTGCAGTCGAATGGCTGACCAGTGGTGAATTCTGTCAGGTTCCACATAACTGTCTAATCTTATTTAATAGTTAGTGATGTTAATACAGTAAACCGAATTGTTGTTTTTGCTGGGGAATGTCACTGGTCCACCCAATAAACTTATTGCTGAAAAAATACGAATATACCAGTGATGACCCGAACGCCAACAACAGATTTTTGACCATTCCCTCTCTATATGTGCTGTAGAGCACATTCCAAATGTTCCAACCCCAAAATCCACCACTGACCCTGACTGGTCAACAGCCTCCCACAGTGCTGTACAGATTATTCTACACAGCCCGTATCTGTCGATCAAAGTTTGAGGTTACTCACCAGCTTCTTTGCCCTCTGTCGCCCCCTGATGTTCGTCCAGCCTCAGGTCGCTCAGCAGGTGCTCCAGGATCTTGTGCGGCGTTCCGGACACCACCACATACCTGTCGGAAACAGCAGAGGATGAAGAGTCGGACGGGTAGTCTTCCTCGGTGGAGCAAACTGAATACGAGCTGCTGCTCCACCCCCTGCTGCTTAAATCATCTCTGTCGTCCTCATCTTCCTCCTCGTCAATGTAGCGGAAATGGGGGACGTCGAAGGTGGCCTGGACGCCATCGTCCTTAGAGCTAGAGCTGAAGCTACTACACTCAGAGCCTTCATCATCATCGTCATCATCCTCTTCCTCTTCCACCAGCGTGACAGGTCTGAGGCTGCGGCGGTTCGGCCGGACGCTGCCCATCTCCACACGTGTCACTGCGTCATGCCCCAGGCCCGGTGTGGAGACGAGCCAGGCACACACTGCCCTGCTCCAGCAGCCCAGGCCCAGTCTGGGGGCTCCAAGCCGGCCACACACACACACACACACACACACACACACACACACACAAACTTACATTCACACTCAGCCTCTTCCTCTCTGCCTGCCTGCACAGCAGACACTCCCTGCACTGTCACTGCCGCTGGAGCCTAAACACACACGAGCACTACTTTCCTGCGGCAAGCAAGGAGACTGTATTCAAGCACACACACACACACACACACACACACACACACACACACGGCCTTTAAGCACCAGGCACACCCACAGACACTGACTATAGTAAGAAACACAAACACCCGTACGCCCATTAAGAAGGGACAAATATTCTTCCCCTCTAGCCTCAGCCTTACAGCTAGAGACACACACTCACACACTCCATCCACACACACACACACCCACGGGCAAACTCCCAGTCAGTCAGAGGTCGCTGCATTCACTGTTCCTGCAAGCTCTGCAGCCTGAGTTTATGAAAACGGCATGGGGAGGGGCAAGTGATTGGTGATTGGAAGGAGGAGGGAGGAGGAGAGCGGTTCAGAGGAGGTGACTGAAGGAGGAGGGAGGCAGAATAATGAGAAAGAGAAGCAGAGAGAGAGAGAGAGAGAGGGATGGGCTCACCTTCTATCGCTTTCGTCCTCTTTGACTCCTCCTCCAGCTGTCTGCGGCGATGTCCGCTCAGATGCCACTCTCTGAAGCACCAGTACGTCCTGACCCCTCTCCTTCAGACACACACGCACAGCTCCCTCACCCTGCGCCTGGGGGGGCATGACCCAGCATATGAGGAACGAACTACATGTGCTTACACCACAACTCAAAAGTTTAAAATCACTTTAATCATTTTATAACTATTTCATTCAATCATACAGACGTTTGCAAGAGTTTGGGAGCTCCAGTCAAATTGCATTATATTTTTACCTAATAGGTTAAACTAAAACATTGTTCACTAAAATGAAAAAAAAGTAATATTTAAGTTCCATATAATATATAATATTTATAGGATGGGTACTAATTTTCACTCAGGAAAATCAAAGCATGTCATTTCTCTGCAAGTGTTTTGCAAATGAGTAACATATATAGTATGGATTTAAATAACCTACACTGTTCTGTAACCTTATATTATCTTCTGTATAGGAATTGTGAGAGGTAACTCAGTTCTAAATATTAACAGTAAATATGCTAGTCCAGTCTACATCTGTAGCACTGGGCCATAGTGTGAGACTTCTTGGCTGTAGGAGGGGAGAGAACCGAGGAACAGTAAGACGACTGGGAGGTGGTTTGGGGAAAATGTCTAGGACGTCAGACTGAAAGTATTCCCAAACTTCAGCAATTTCATCTCCTACTCAACATTATTTTTTTTAAATAACGCATTTTGGATGCTAATTTTATTATAACTTAATCTTACACAGCTCTCTTCGTCATTTCAGAGTCATCTGCAGGTCTCTCCATCATTCCTTATGACATTTCCCAGCTCACTAGCTCAATACTAGCAATTTAAAAACTTGCGTACTGGGATCATTTTATCTATTGGTTTAATGACACACATTATACACATTTGAATGGTAGCACATGTGCATGCACTTTCATTTGACACTGAACTGAAATGCGCTAAGCAGAACATTCATTCAATGCCTGTGTGAGAGCTTGTACCTTCCTGAGGGTGAAAACAAATAATTGAAGGTATTTTGGATGCAAATAGTCTGCTATGCAAACCACAACCACTGCAATCCTGCTTGGCTGGAACAATGCTGGATATGACGTACATGGCAGTACATGTCTCAACTTGGTGTGTGTGTATCCCAAGAGGCACACACACACACACACACACACACACGCGCACACACGCGCACACACACACACACACACACACACACACACACACACACACACACACACACACACACACACACAC
>JBBPCY010072082.1:0-11336 GCA_037974405.1 Brachyalestes nurse | reverse complement strand
AGATATAATGATCAGTGTCAGTCAGACACCACTGTTTCTTCAAAAACACTCAGCATATGATTATTATATGATTATTAAATACTAATTATACCAACTATCATGCAATATATAACGAGCTTCATCACAAAAACTGTACATGCGGGAAAAACTAAACAGATTTGAAATCAGCATGAAAAACACTACAAAACCCACATAAACTTATCTCTGATGATTTTAACCTGTTGACCTGTGTAATTATACCAGAGTGACGTAAAATCAAAAGTGCCTTACTCAGGCACTTATGCAACAACAGAAAACTTTTTCTTCTCTAGCAGGGGCTCAGCAAGACTCAAATAACAGAAAAGAAGGGAACACTGATTTTCATAATGCTATATTCTTAAGTGAAATGACTTCAGTTAGCTCACGGTTTAAAGCCGATGATGGATAAGACCTCATCTCTAATTATGTAGTTGCCAGAATGTAAACAGCCAGTGCTTTTTTCAGCTCGACATGTAACTAATGCAGTAGAACCTTCAACCAGCTTTTCACAAACACTGGTCCTTTGGTGACTCTGGTTGTTTGATATTGCGTTTTTATTTTGCCACAGGATTCATTTCAAAATGATGATCCTATAAATAATCACCCTTCCGATAAATGCAGCCCTAATGGATTTCACATCAGGCCAAACATTTGACTCAGAGAAGAAAATAACCTCCTCACCTTTTAACATCTCGGCAGTGAATAAACCTGTACACTGACTGCACCCACTAAAAACACTGCTCACTAAAAGCCAACATCTGAAAGTGCAATGGCCTGTCAGTAAGAGCTGCTGTTCCAGTTCACTTTTAATATAAAAGGGCTCACATGAATAATTGAGCACGCGAAGACGAGTGATAGGAGAAAGCCCGAGGGAGAGTAACCATTAGACCAGGCGAGGCCTGCATCAATACAGTCTGCTGTCTCTGGGCTTCACTGGTGAGATAGGCCTAAAGCCCTGAAGGACATTAGCGCTGCGCAGTATGGACAACAATTAAATGTGAAGTAAATGTACGAGTGCTAGAGGTGAAGCTTTGATGTGACAGGATTACAGACTGGCCTGCACTATTTTGACCACAGTTTACATTTGATGGATTATGTGAAGGCACTGATTCATCAAAACACCCCCAGAAACACACTGGAACATCTGTTGCCATGACAGACTATAGCTTTTTCATCAAACTACAACTTTTAAAGCAATACTTTCAGCATTTTTAACAGACTACACTGGCCAGAGCTGGTGGAAGATCTGCGGATAAATCAATGAGCAGCAAACTAACAAAAGCGACAGAATTGTCTGAAGTTTCAGAACCTCTTCTGTAACAAAATCTATGAGCTGTATGAATGAGAGCGACAGTGAGAGGTCATAGTCTCAAAGGAGTTGGAACCAGTGTTTCATAAAACGATCACTCAATGCCAATCAAATGACAAGCATTCACTCTACTGGTCCAAATGTGGCCCAGGAATTTTAAGATCTTAAACGCTTTATTCTCAGATGGTCAGAAGTAATTTGTTGTATGTGATCGTCTTTATTCTTCTTTTACAACATTCTCACATAAATACCACTCTCAACATTAGCTCTCAATATTTAAAGTGCTCACAGGTGAAGTGAATTCCATTAATTATATAATTATAGTGTCACCTGTCAGGGGGCTGGATATTTTAGGCGGTGAGTGAACAATCAGTTCTTGAAGCTGATGTATTGGAATCAGGAAAAATGGACAGTGACCTGAAGAGGGTCAAACTGTGATGGTTAGATGACTGGGTTAGAACGTCTCCAAAACAGCAGGTCTTAAGGGGTGTCAGAGTGGCCAAAAGTCCTACACCAAAAGTCCTACAATGGCTACATGAACATGAGAACTGGATCATTAAGCTATGGAAGAAGGTGGCCGGGTCTGATCAATCACGTTTTCTTTTACACCAAGTGGAGAGAGACCAAGTACAGTCCTTTGTGGCAACAAAGTTCTTAACAGTAGTGGCCTCTTTCAGCTGGACAATGTATCCTGCAAATATTCAAGAACGGTTTGAGGAACACGAAGAGTTTCCAAATTCCCCCATTATTCTAATCATTTAACTGTCCCAAAAATGTAAATCATGTGACAATAAAATTATATTTAGAACAGTAAGACGCTGGCAGTGGTTGAGAAAATACAGAAGCAGCACATAATCAAAAAAAGACATCAATTTAACAAAAAAACTGGCCTTCAAATGTTAAGCACTAAGACACTTGATTTCAAAGTGTGGTTAATAACACATTCATCACTTCTCCACATTGATTGATGGAAGCATGGTTTAGTAAAGAGTTTATTTTCTAAAAATCCGGCTCCAGCCACTGCAACCTTTCGCAAATAATCTTATAGAAAACCTCCTGCCACTTTGAGTAAAATACTATACTACTAGTTGATGCAAGTCACTGTGAGTATAAAGAACACAGATTCTTCTGATCAAAATACACTATACACAATAAAAACACAATAATCACTCTCAGCGTGTCCTGCCTTCAAAGTCAATATTTTCTCCTCCACCTGACAGTGGAAAGGCTTCCACAATGCTGCACCTTTCAGTATCAGTACTGGGATTTCCCAAGCATACAATAAAGCAGCTGAAACCTCTTTAGTCATTGTTTGGTCTATCTGTGAAAGATTCATGCCATATATGAATCTTTGTCCCTTTTAACTGATTAAAATCTGCCCCCAGAGTAGTGTGTGTGTGTGTGTGTGTTTGACCTCATTGGTCCTAGTACCACTGATGTGGAATTGAAGCTTTTTGTATGTTCCTGTGTTTCCTATTACTGTATAAAACAAGCTCCATGCTGTCCTTATTGTTGGATGCACCTACGCTTTTGAGTGAGTATGCACTCATTCATAGTGCTTTAGAAATGTTTACTATTGATTTGTTCCATCAGAGTGAACAATAAACGGTCACTGAAGTGAAAACAGAGCTCCTGGTAGAAACCTACACAGACATGGAAGAACATGCAAACTCTCGGCCATCCTGGCTGGGAATCGGACGCTCCAGTTATTTTATAATTCCATTGATAGCAACAACTGAACTGTGACAAAAAACAATTCTGTAGAAAAGTCATAGACACGTGTGAAAAATAATATTTAAATACTTATTATATTATTATATATTACATTATTATAATTAAATATACTCATTAAAACAAATAAATACAAATACCACTATAGAGTAAATAGTGATGTTATGCTCAGTATATATATATGTAAACTACTACATTATTATATGTGAAAATATTAAGAGAGCCTAACAATATTGGTACATCAATGCAAAGTTACTAAAATTTTAAAAAGTGGCAATTCTGTTTGTTTGTATAGTAGTGGGGGTGTAGATTGTTCCAAGTATTCAGCACACACACACACACACACACACACACACACACACACCAGAAAACTGTGCTGTTGACTGTTACTTCTGCTGATGCACTGTGACCACCAGCATACTTAAAAAAGCCATTTCAAAGCTTTTTAAGTCAGAAGGTTTATGCTTATACTATGTGGTTTGCTCTGGTAGCTAAATAGCTCAGTTTCCTAAGATCTCCTCCTGAATGAGATTGCTCCAAATCTCCGGCATCAACGCAATCCTCTAACGTTATGTTCAGTAGTGGCTGGATTTTGTTTTCTCATTTGAGCCGCCATTGTACAGGGTTGTACAACACCCTATGTTTATTTAAGGTCATTTAAATTACCTTCATTCTTCTTCAAGGTAATGCTTCTTTTATTATTTTCTATGTAGTAGTTTATTTCTTTTGTTCTTTTATTTCTTTACTTCCTACTATTTTTATGCTTGATATTTTTATTCTAATCTGACAAACAACTCAATGACCTTTCTGTATGATAACGGGCTATATAAATAAACTGGACTTGACTTGACTTGTCTAGTGGAGCTCAAAGCATGATCTGCAAGTATTTTGGATGTTAGTTAAACCGTCAGGGTTCTTATCCAAAAATAGAAACATGTATTACCTGTATTTTGGTTTGGGAATGCTTGAGGTGGCTGTGCACATCTAAACAGCTATTGATAGAACGTTTTTTCCCTTTTGGGAGAGTTAATTTTTTGGACACCGTAAAGACAGCACCATGCTGGTAAGAAGGTCTGGTCGATGTGTTCTGACCTTAAGTTTACTGCTTTGGCATTTGAATGGTCAGTCATTACAGGTTTTTATTATACACCTTATAAATATAGGACTGTATATTTAAGGCCTGAGTGGAAAAACTGTAGAATTGTAGAAGGAGAGGAGCGAAGTCTGAAGATCTGGGCTGGAGTGCTGCTCAATCAACAGAACCAACAGGCAACCGGGGTGCCAACACTTATTCACAACACACGACTGGTAGGAAGACAGAAGGAGATTTGAAGCCTTTCATCTCCTTGCATTGGCACTGAGGGGTTAAAACACTGGAAGATTATTTCCAGCGTTGCTCGACTGTTTCCTCCATGAATGATCTCAAAACATCAGACTGCATGTGTCAAGTGCTTCAAATCCAGCCTGTTTTTTCTTCAAACAAAGGGACTTCCTAGGCCTCACTCATTGTGAAAGTGACTTAGCTAATGCTGGAAATAAAACCTTCTTTAACCCTTCAGTGCCAAAACTTATTCACATTACATGACTGGTGGGGAGACTAGAACTCTTGTCTTGGCACTGAAGGGTTAAAACACTGGAAGATGGTTCTATTTCCAGCATTGCTTGGCTGTAGAATTCACTTTCACTATGAGTGAGGCCCAGAAAGTCTCTCTGTTTGAAGCCTTAATGGGTTTGTGGAAGGAAAAGCAATTGACACATGCAGTCATATTTCAGAGTCATTCATTTGCACTGAGGAAACCAATTCAGTCAGTTTAACCAAAACCTCATCATACATTCGTGTCCACCCCTGAGCTATTCCAGGACAAATTTGTTCTGAATAGCGGTCAGCTATAATTGGAAAAGTGGTTAAAGATGCAAGACTTTGTAACTAAGCTTATTACGTTTTCAAGCCTAATTCTACAGAAAGGGCATGAAGGTATTATGAGCTCAACATATCAACACACAAGAGCCGTGGGAAAGTGTGTGGGTTTGACATCAGCACGAAACAGCCGACATGAAACAGGAGTGTGTATGAGGGCAGTCGAGACCTTTTACATGACCTTAATCCAGTCCCGTAATCCATAAACTTCACACTAAGAGAGGACTGAACTGGGCTCCCCGAGGGAGGCTCTACCTCGATCAATCCAGGGGGGCAAGTAGCACGGAAGCCCCCGAGGGAGCAGTTGTGTGGGACCCACACGGGCCGGCCTGGCTGCGACAGCGGCCAGCAGGAGGAGCATTGGAGGTAGGCAGACGTGTGGGGCCCACGAGTTCCAAGCTTCCGCCCCTTCCCTGCTGTTGTGTGGGCCTGCAGGCCCTTTTGGGCGCCCCTGAGCGGCGCCGTTTGGGGGTGGGGGGTTCTGTAACGTCCATGGTCAGTGGCTGCTAGAAGCCGCCATTAGGCTTTGTGTAAATATATTGAACTTTTATTTTGAAAGAGTACGTCAGATAGATTATATGAAGTCCAGCAACAGCTGGTGACTATTTGAGTTTAAGGTTTCATCATTGGTTAAAGGTCTGTTTTTGTATTTATAGGTTCTTGGCTCTTGTTGCGTTTGTCTGTCCTCGTGCCTTCTTGTTCTGCGTTTCAAATACAGATTGAGAATATGGAAATCTGCACCTGTGCCCCCTTCCTCACTTGGTACAGCCCAGCTGTGACACATTGTTGTTAAAAAGCTCCTTATTTGTTTAAAGTGTTTGCAAACCAAACATTCTTGCACTTTTGTTCCTATAGCAGTACTTTAAAAATAAAAAGTGCAGTATACTACTTCTGAATTAATTATTTAATGTTGCGTATAACAATGTGATTAATCATTATTCACAGAAAACCATGGGATTAATTGCAATTAAATTTGTAATAATTTCCTGGCATTAATGATGATTTTTTTGGACCGAAACCGAAAACCAAAAATGATGAAACAGCCAAAAACTGAAATTGAATTATTATAATTATTAAAAGAATAAATCTGTTACAAAGCTATGAAAATATTTATTTAGCATTCAAACAATGCACAATATAAAAAATTTGAAATAAAATATTTTACTTGGCCCCACTCAGGAATAGCCTAAAAGCAAGATAGCTGAAATATTATACAATTAAATATCTTCTCTCATAAAACTAGTGAATTCAAGTGCATTTTAATATTGCGAAGGAAGTGCATGAACAAAGTGCATTCAGAACAAGTGCTTTAAAAACTGCTGAAACAGCTGAAAATTCTCTGTAGGCCTCAAACAAAATAGTGTATTAAAACAAAGACTGACATAGCCCATATATACTTTCTTGCTTTTTCAAAAAGACGGAGGGGTGTGCTCGAAGGGTCTTGCCTCTTCTGTGCTTCATACTCTGCATGGTGATCGGAATGTTTTGATTTTATATGATAAATTAATCCAGAGGTTGAGAAAGTCTTTGTGGATGCACCCCCTCTAGAAATTTCGGCATTGCGCGCTTTACATACAGCTTTGATATATCGAAATGCGCCCACACGGCAGACAAAAGGTAAAGTGATGATCGCTAGATTCCATTGAGAATGAGAACATTTCATTTCAGTATAAAAGAGAAATAACATGACAATTGTTGTGAACACAGATTCCAAACCACGTATTAAAATGATAATTAACTTGGCCTGAATCTTGTCAATATGTAATTTATAAATGAAGGGGATTTTTACAGGCCTGGATTTATTAGTTCCTAAGCAGTGGGCATAAACAATAAACAAACACTTGAGGATCACGGCAAACCTCAGGACTGCCTCGTCTTTCTACACCTACATGAATAAGAACGTCTTTCATGTAAATATGTTAGCACAAACTGGAGCAAGCTGTCTGCAGGTGATATGTAAGTGGTGGTGGCCTAATACTTGCTTCTGGACCAAGAGGTCATGGGTTCGAGTTCTACCTTCAGCATACCTCCACTGGGTTCCTGAGCAAGACCCTTAACCCCAAGTTGCTCCAGGGAGACTGCCCCCTGTAGTTAGGGAATGGAAGTTGCTTTGGATAAAAGCACCTGCTAAATGCCGTCAATGTCAGTGTAAATGTAAAGAAGAGGTCAGTGGGCAGAATTTGCTTTCATGCAAAAGAAGCTGATTCATTTATTGCAGCTAAAATAAAAACTTATTGTAATGTTCCACAGTGTTTCATGAATCAGCCTGAAAAATCTCTCCATGAATTTATGTGCAAAACTACAGTTTATATTTCAAATAGTATTTAAGCAGTTTTCATATGGAGTTGGAACAACAATCACTATATGAAAGCTCCCTGGTCTGGCATGGTGCTAGTGGTGTCAGATGTCATGCTGAACTTTGTATGGTGTTCCTAAGTCACATAGAGCCAAAGTTATTGTCATTTAAAAATTTTTAATAATAACCACTACTTGAGTTTTAAAAATGGTATCATATGCAAATGACCATAAAAAATCCCAAATTTCCTTTATTTTAGGTCTTAGAAAAAAAAAAAAAAACCACAGGAGAGTGGCTGAGGGCTGTACCCAAGCCCTGTATAGACTGTACTGTAATTCATGCTCAGGCTTTTTCTTTGGTATGCGCTTTCATTTTCTTTGCTATAAGCAGGGTAAATACAGTAATACATTCATTTTATTTACTGTAATAAAAATACAGATGTGTTAAATAAAAATGTAATCAAAATACAGATGTGTCAAAGAGCATCAGCCAATCAGCAGCAATGAGAAATAAATAACATTCTCGCATTGGCTACTTTCAAACCTCCCGCCTCTGAGTACAGCGGCGTTCACCATCCCAAGACATGCTTTCTTTGTGTTTTTCTCCACAGTACCAAAACATTTATAGTTATTTTTATATGGAAATGTAGCTGAATTTACCTTAATAATTGTTACAATATGAGTAAATTATACTAGTGCGGGGGTTTCAGGAAACAATTATTAGTTGGGTTTTCAGCAAAAATCCACAACTGCTGATCCACCTTAAAGTGGGGTTTGCTGTATTTTATATAATTTCTTTTGCATGAACATGTTACGACTTGACACTGTCGGACTGATTCTTTATATGGTTATGGTAATGGTATGCAAATTGTAAATCCAAGGTTTACTTTTTTGTTCACAGCCAACATTCTTTACTCAAAGTTTGTGTATTCACAAAGATTAATGAATGAGGTCCAGTTTGTGTAGTTTTTCATTTGGTCTGCTTTTTAAATGTGTCTTTATACGATAAAAGTTAAATATACACAGCAGTTGGAATGTAAGGGGTAGCTTTAGCTTTTGTACCATATAAGATAAGATAAGATGAGATAAGATAAGATAACCCTTTATTAGTCCCATGGGTGGGAAATCTGCTTTGTTGAAACAGTAAAGTGGACAGAACAAGAAAAGAAATTAGAAACAGCATAACCTATACAATATAACACAATATAACTCTGCACAATGCAAAATATTATATAAATATAAATAGTGTGGTTTTGTGTTTGTGTTTTACATGACCAGTGCTCAGTAAAACACTACCATCTTAATTACACTTGAAAGCTGCATTAGGAAACACTATATATGTTGTATTTCTGTCCATGCTAATCACAGACACTTGTCAGTGTGTCATTTCTTGTCTGGAAAAGAATAATCTCTTGTAAAAGACTACAGTTGAGCTATGTAACAATTAAAAATGAACTTTATGTGTAACGTTAACTTCTGTTACCTTATATGTCACCACAAAGTACCTGTTTCAAATACAGGGAAAGAAATAGAGGTGAGGTTCTGCTTCACACACATACATGCTTTTGTGACCAATTTTTGGATTACAGCAAGATCACGTTTTCTTGAAATGCAGATGATCTCCTTGCATTGTAGATTGCCTGGCTGTGTCATTATGATTCAGTTATCTTGCTGTGCTCCTAAAAAGGGTTTTAATTGAAATTTAGTTGAAATGCCACACATTAAATCATATTTTGTCATTTTAAGTGAGTTACACAAGTGAAAAATACACCATAATATAACTAACACAAGTGAAATGTAGCTGGTTGGAGAGAAGTGCACTGCTGATGTCCCAGAAACTCCATATAGAGATACTCCATATAGAATTTTTGCCATTGTTAAGTGCGGTCAAGTGAGCCATCATTTGCTGATTGTTCTAGCACAAGTGCATTGCTGGTGAAACGTTTTCGTTCAGGGTGAGTCCCGCCAGTATGTTAATAGCAGAGTCATAACCTACTGTTTAAAGAACGGCAACAGAAATGCGGTGTTGAGGAGCCTTTGCGATTAATTAACCGTGCCATTTTAAATTGCGGTCAATCGCGAAACCGGTTAACCGTGACATCCCTAGTCTGAAGCCAGAAGTTGTAGAGGATCGAATACTTATTTCACTCAATTTTTGGTTAATGTTCTGTTTCTCTCCATAAAAATGAAACTACCGCATAAATTAGGGAAATCAGAGTCAGCAAACTTACAAATTCAGCAGGCGATCAAATAATTATTTCCCCTACTGTAAGCACTGATGTACATCACTCTGGGTAAGAGTGTCTGCTAAATGCTGTAAACATACATATTAACTTACAATTAAGTGAATTACTAGTAACACAAATGGTGGTTAGGAGTATGTTACTGCACATAATAGAGATTAATAGTATACAAGTAATTCTGACATAAGTCACTGAAGTGCCCATACAAGGCAGAACAATGAACTATTACATGTTCTTTATATAGTAGTTGTCTAAGATGCTGAAATATGACAAGTTCTCTGCCCAAAGATTAATATAATGTTCTTTGTCTCCATTTCTCAGTTATTTTTTAGATTTGCTCTATAATTCAGAACTGCTGCATAACCCAGAAGGACACTGGATAAACTAGTGAATGCTGGCACCAGAGCTTGGCTAACACCAAACTTGATGACCACCCTGTACTGGTGGTAATTTAAGTAATCTTTATTTGATAGGGACACATTTCAGCTATGTGTATTACAGCATTAAATTTATATATTGCAAATATCAAATCACTTGATTACAGTTTTTTTAATTCTTATTTACAACAATTGCTATAAACTGTTGCAGCTTGCCTTTGTAGTAACAAACAAACACAAGCGCATAGTATATAAGACTCTTACGTCTTTAAGTCTACTTGCACTGGCTTATACACCTTTTTTTTCCCTGTCGTGTCCGGCATCTTAGCAAGCACAATGTGAAGCTGGGTCCCTTGGTGTGCCACACCTTTGCTTTGCCAAGTGGGGCTTGACAGTACATGCCCCTCTTGTTATCTGAGCTTTTTACTTATTTATTCATTCATTAAATTAAGCCAAATCAGACAGGGGTAGAGAAAATACAGAGAAAAACAAAAAAAAGTTGAAGAGGTTGAAGATCCCAATGAAACTGCTGCCACTGTATAATTGCTCCAAAGGCTGCACCTGAAAGGCTGGTGACTTAGCAGAAGTGACGGACTAACGATCTCGATTCTCGTCTGCCAAAATACCTGCCGCCTTTTGTTTACACAATGAATTTCCTCGTGATTTTATTTGCTTTTGTTTTTGTTTATTTGCCTCTGTTTGGGCTTGCACCGGCATTTCATTGTTGGCCGCCATTATTCAACGTGTCCAAAGTCCCTCCCCCTTCCGTTACGAAGTCAAACCGGCCTCCGTTTAGTGCGCGTAGTGTCCATCGTTCTGCACTGCATTATCTGGCTGTTTTCAGTGCACCATCCGGGTACTTTCAGGGCACTGAATTTTAGCTTAGTTGTCAGTGTGAACGCACTACGCACTAAACTCGCACACTTGTACACTTTTGCACACTCCAGTGGTCTCTCCAGTGGCAGTAGAGAGCTCCTTGTCAGTCAAGCCCTGTTAAGCTGGAACCATAGGCAAGATCTATGCTTGGTGTTTGACTGTGTGCTCCCAGATAGTAAAAGACATTAATTCAACATTGAGTTACGGTCGGAAAAGTATGGTTCAGGTATTAACATTTTTACAGCAATCACGATTGTAAGGAAGGAGGAGAGCGAGGTTCCCTATAAGAAATGGTCCATATACATCTGGACAACTGCTGGCGCCAGCGCCATTTTGCGCTTGCAGCTCTTGATGGTGTGTTATTTTAATTACTCTTATACTAAGCCGACTCTATGAAAGTAATTGCAGTGTTATGTGATTATATGTACAGTAATCCTTTGCTTTTCGTGGGGGTTACGTTCCAAGAGCACCCGCGTTAAGTGGAAAAACCAGGTTGTTGTGTTTTGGTTAAAAAAATGCCTAAAAATGCCTATTTTTATAGTGTAAACCCTAAATATGCCCTTAAATAT
>JBBPCY010072081.1:0-11337 GCA_037974405.1 Brachyalestes nurse | reverse complement strand
TGGTGAGAGTAACTTAAAAGTAATGCAATAGTAGTGTAATGCCTTACATTTTAAATACAGTAATATTGTAATATAACAAATTACTTTGAAATGACAGTAACAAATAATAAATAACGCATTACAGTTTTGAGGTCACTTGCCCAACACTGCTGAGTAGTGGTGTTTAGTAATGACTTCCAGTGTGTAGCAGTGAGTTGCAGTGAGTCATATGTGGTGTGTAGCAATGTGTAGTGTGAGTACCATGTATTGGTGAGGTGTAGTGCTCAGTAGTGAGTTGTAGGGTAGTGGGTTATGGTAGACAGTAGAGTGTGTTAGTTTGTTGTACCCAGTAGTACTGAGTAGTGTACCCCCCACTTCCAACAGCCCATCTGCTGTTGTGTGTGTGTGTGTGTGTGTATGTGAGAGAGAGAGAGAGAGAGTGAGAGAGAGAGAGAGAGAAAGAGAGAGCATGGGGAGTGGTCAAGCTCCTCCTACCCCCAGATCTCCAGCCAATCAGGAAAGCCTTGCACACTTCCACTACAATAGGTGTCTTCTAAGTGAGATGGAGGGGGAGAGAGAGAGAGAGTCTCTGAGTGACTCATTCACCCCTGGGAGTTTGAAGTGACAGAATAAATGAAGAGAGATTTCAGAGATTTAGAGGAGAAATCCTGATTCTACAGAGAAAAGAGTTTCAGCCACACTCACACACACACACTCACACACACACACTCATACAATCAGCTTCCACCAGGACAAACTTGAACACGCTCACACACACACACGCATACACATACACGTGCCTGCAGTCTGGTCAGTGAGTGGTCATGTTGCTGCTGCTGCTGCTGGTGTGTGTGCTGCGGGGCGTGCGGCCCGGTGGTGTGTGTCCGGCGGTATGTACATGCGCGGAGGACGGGCTGCTGATGATGGTGGACTGCTCCGAGCTCGGACTATCGGCTGTGCCCAACGACATCAACCCCTTCACCTCGTACCTGTGAGTACACACCTCTGTGTGTGTGTGTGTGTGTGTGTGCGCGTCTGTATGTGGAGCACGTGGTGGTGTTTTAGTGCCTCTGTCCACTGCTTGCAATGTCCAGGAAGGTTTTATCAGGTTAAAATGATAAACTCTCAAGCAAAGTAGTTAAAGAATGCTGGACCCACTAATGTCTAAATAAGTTCTCTGTGTAAATAAATGTTTAGTCAGTCATGACAAAAAAGGATAAAATCAGTCTTTTGGTCAAGTGGGGTTACAAATCCCAATTTGAAATCCCAATGTTAAACATTCACTGAAGGCATAAACACACAGTTCAATCACTTTTGGCCAATAAGTTTATTGCAGTTTATTTTCCCATTAAGAAAAATGATTGAATATAAAGGGTTATTGAATGTTTGTTTGTTTTTTTTTTTTGTTTATTTGTGTTTTCTTTTTAACTCACAGTGTACTGAGACCCACTTTTTCGCCGCTCTGTGTCCTGTCACCGTTCTCCTTGTGTGTGTGTGCGTGTGTGTGTGTGTGTGTGTGTGTAGTGGAGCAGTGGGGCGCTCAGTACAGTATTGAGTTTCCCCGTGTCAGCTGGACGTATGTGGGGTCAGAGCCATGTGAAGCGCTAAGTCGCGCCAGATGGCCGCTGATTGTGGCCACTGACGCAGGAGGACTCAAGTGTTCCTCATAAAAAAAAAAAAACTCATAAAAACTCATTCAGCACGTTTAGTGATAACTGAGTTCCCAGCGGAGGGCCTGAGGGGCCAGGACTGTAAATACACTGAAACATGTCCCTTCTACAACATGAGTTATCTGGCTACTTTTTGAAATATATCTATTTATATTAAATGACTTATTGTTAATTATAACATTTACAATGAATTAACATGATCAGAGTATTAATGTATTATTATCTGTGTATTATTTTGGATATTTATATTTATTTGCAGTACCATACAAAAGACACCTAATGTTTTATTCAACCTCTTTAGCTGAGCAGTATGTTTTTAAAACCCAGCGTTAGAATGTATACGAACAATATTAAAACAGTAAATAGTGATGATATTTATGTCTATATGTTTGCTTAATAAGGCATGAGTAAGCAATTCCTATCAAATACCTCAAACACTTGGTTCAGCTCAATCAATATTTCAGGAGCTTTCATGGCGTTTCACAAATTCAGAGGCGTCCCTGGAACCGAACCTGTGTTCTTCTAACAAGCTCACAAAATCTTGGCAAATCTTGATATTATTAAAAGTTTTCTTGTTTGTTTGCACGTATTCTGATGTCAACTTGTGCGTTTGCCCAGCAGCAAGTCTGCACAGGAGCCTAAGACTTATGCACAGTGGTGTAGAAATCCATGATTGCATTTCGTGTACAGGTGTGTAGAAAATGTACTGTTACTACCATGTTGAGATAAATATGCACAGCTAATCAAAAGTTTTAAACGTTTTATTTACCACACATACCGAAATCTGCCCTCTTACAACTATTTGTACTTCTGTGGACTAGTTTCCAGTGGCCAAATTCCTGTTAATCATGCTACTGGCAAGCAATTACCATCTTTGCTTCTCTGCACACTGACACTGAGCACTACCGAAGCGTAATGTGCAGAAGTAAACAGTAGTGAGTTCAATTGAAAAGTAGTGTATAGTGGTGCATAGTGGTGAGCAGTAATGTAAATTATTCTGCAGTTATAATTCTGTAATTATTGTGTAGTAGTGAACTGTAGTGCATGGTAGTGAAAAGTAGTGATTGGATGTATGGTAGTGAGCAACAGTGCACAGTAATTATTGTGTAGTAATGAGCTGTAGTGCATGGTAGTAGCAATTGTGTTCATTTGTGTTCATACAAGTGAACTTCAGGCTGCTGTTAGTGGCTCTTGCTCAAGCCAAGTGGAACTACAGCACTGTTCAAACGTTTTGAGCCATCCTTCATTTTTTCTCATTTTGCTTCCGAAGACCCAGACTTTCTAGTATTTTAATGTAGTCTAGAAGAACAGTTCTCCAGGCTTCCTGAAGGAGTTCTCTCATTTCCAGTCCAGTTCCTGAACCTGACCAGTTTCAGAGGAAAGTTTTTTGTTTGTTAATTGTATGATTCAGCTGGATGAACTAGTGGTTTGGGCGTTGGCTCTGCAATTAGTGGGTTGGGGTTCGAATCCTAACTGCTAGTGTCACCACTGAGGTACCCTTGAGCAAGGTACCATCCACACACTTTTCCCTGGGCGCCTCATTGGTGGCAGCCCACTGCTTCACTTGGTGACTGGGTTAAATGCAGGGAAATCATTTCACTGTGTGTTGTACTTGTATGACTATGCATGTGACAAATAAAGAATATCTTATCATTCAAGCATATTAAAGCTCTTATAACTGAACCAGTAAAGAAACAGGTGCAGATGACCCCAGATGATCAGGCGGTGATCAGTATACTGGTGGTGCTGAATGCTGAGTTGCTGGAACGCCTTTATTTAAGCTCCTTGTATCTATGGGCATTTTGCAGCCTGTGGCATTTGTTCCCATTTCTTTAAGCTACTCAGTATGACAAAGACAAGACAGTTTGACAGCAATAAAATAGTATTTTTTCACCAACAAGGTTATTCAAAGCAGAATATGAAGAAATGAGGCAGGACTGCCGGCAGCACTGACATCACATTTTATTTTCACTGTTTTTTTGAGGGACTGCTGCTGGTTTTTTTCTCCATCAAGAAATTCTGTTTGAAATGTAAATGTTCAGCGATAGCCGTCCGGTTCCCTGGAGAGTGAATGTGTGTAAATATTGATTTGGCTTTGATGTGTGTGTGTCATTGTGAAGGTGTCAGAAGTGCTCTGAATGTTTGGGGCGAAATTCTGCCCCCTTCAAAAAAAGCCTTTGATAGCGCTTTTCACGTTAAACTCAGATGCTTTGCCAGAATTCACTTGCTTTTAGCTGCAAATATACACAAACACACACTCTCATTCTCTCTCTCTCTCTCTCTCTCTCTCTCTCTCTCTCACACACACACACACACACATGCAGGGGTGGGGGTTTTACATTGCAAATATTAAAATGTCATGCAATTTTGCATCTTGGAAGTTCTCTTAGTTGTGGTGTCACAATAACTAACACATTGCCTATTTTGACCCACAGCAGTTTAACTCTGGCTGTTCATGCCAAAGTCTCAAACAGTGCTTTAGCTCGGACTGATTTCTCAATGAGGCCCAAACCAAAACAGCCAATCAGAACAGAGCTAATTTGCATATTTCTGTCTTAAAGGTCATGAATGAAGAATAAAATGAAATGTAAAAAAATTTGGAATATTAACCCAGCAGAGCAAGTCGGAAGAGCAGAAATGTATATGAATGTTTATGAATGTATGTGAATGAGGATGTTTCCAGATGCTTCTGGACCAACTGGACATGAACAGGTGCCCTGAGGCTCTAAAAAGGGGAGAGGGGGGGGGGAGAAAAGAGGTAAAGAGAGAGAAATAATGGGAGGGAGAAGAAAAAGAAGAAAGGAAAAGGGAATTTTACTCAAATTTAGTGACTTCAGTGATCACGTGAGTTGCATAGAAAACCAAGAGAATGACCAACTACTGTTCATTTTCAATGAGAGTTGGCATTTACAGCAATGAGTGACCACTGCTTTGTCACTCAAAAATAGCTAAGCGGTCTATTTTATGGAAATACCGAGTGACTACAACATGGTGATGTGAAGGCAGTGGGACACACAGCACTGAAACACAAAGTTTTGGTTACAGTCAAACAAAGAGGACAAGCTATCTGTGCCAGGATCCAGTTTCCCTAAACTATATAAAGAGGTGGCTGAAATCACGAAGATGCCTGAGTTTACATGTATATAGTATTATAATGTGCAAATGTCTTTAGCCGCCACTCATTTCTTTCTATTTTTCTTGTTGATTCAGAAATGACTATTCCATGCCTGTCAAACTGTCTTATCTTTAAGTTGATAAAATGAAAGAAATGGGAACAAATGTTTTACTGTGACCAGCTGCAAAGTACCTAAAGATACACAGAGTCTAGATGAAGATGTTTCAACCACTCAGCATTCAGCACCACCAGTATACTGATCACCACCTGATCATCTGAAATCATCTGCACCTGTTTCTTCACTCTGGTCAGGGATTCCTGGCTTCGACAGATGTTTGAAGCTTGTAGGACATTCAATCAGTACTTTCTTTCCTGTGGCTTGCAGTTTTATAGTGAATCCTTCAACACATATTTTAACTTAAAGCCTAGCTGACAGAAAAGTCCGTCACACAGATAATGCAGGTATTTCAGTCATTGTGAACACAGACTGCTGCCCCCTACTGGCGTGGAAAGTTCATTCTTTCAACGATGTACTTGTCAGACAGAAGATGATCAGATAGTCTTAAGTAGCAATCTTTCTTTGATTCCTTGTTGTGTAACAGATCACAGCAATATTTTCCAGTCCTCTCACAGTTTTCTCTGCTCCAACACACCTGGCCCACCACACCAAGGGTGCAGTAATTAGTTCATTATTTAATACATTGAAACACATATGCAAGATGATTGAAAATGGACAAAAATGTGCCCAATGCCTCCAGGGCTTGGACTGGGAAACGGTGGATTAAAGGACAAAGTGGATTCAGATAAAAGAGCTCAGCTCTGAATTGTGAATCTGTGAGGGGGACTTAAGTGTTCTGGACTGAAGCAGATCTGCAGAATTAAGGCCTGTGGTGCTGCTTTTTCTTTAACCGGCTTTGCTGCATGATATTACAAAGGAAAATATACAAATATACATAAAAACCGAAGTGAAATAATGTCAATATTACAAGCTATTTAAACGCTGAAGTGATTTTCACACTTAGTGATGCAGAAAACACAATTAATTGGCATTTAAATGAACCAGAGAGAGAGAGAGAGAAAGAGATCTATGGGATATGAGGCCTGGTGTGTTTAATAAAGCTCCAGCTGATAAAGCCTGCAGTGTGAGAGAAGCGTGATTGGTGGCCGAGGCATCAGCGTGACTGAAAGCAGATGCAGGTGAAAGTTAATGATGTGCGTGTGGCAGGGAGAAAGCGGCACAGACTGATTGTGAAGAGCTGCAGACTGACACTCAGCAGCCTCCCTTCGCCTGTTTTCTGTTTGTGTCAGAATGAGTTAGGGAATGACAATGGGAAGGAGAGAGAGAGAGAAAGAGAGAGGTTTTTAGGTCTTTCTACTAAGTCCAGTAAATTGTTGCAGTTGTATTAGAATAATTCCTTTTAATCAGAGGCAAAAATCTGCAGCACTGATGATCAGTGTGGTGTGCGAGTGTGAAGAAGAAAATGCAGAGTAGAAAATGTCTTGAATTTGTGAATGAAGGGTATTGAGTGTATGGGGTATTAAAGGTATAAGATGCTGAAGATGTAGGGTATGGCAGGTCAAAGGTACCGAGAGTAAAACGTACTGTGAGTGTTGATTATTGAGTGTGTAAGTTGCTGAGGGTATGAGGCACTGGATACACGGGGTACTGAAGGTATAAGGTACTGAGGTATTGAGGGTATAAGAGTATTGAGTTTATAAGAAACTGAAAGTCGAGGTACTGAGAGTATAAGTTACTGAGGGCTTGGAGTGTCATGAGTAAGAGTATATGATGTTAGGTACTGAATGTATGTGGTACTGAGAGTATAAGGTATACGGTATTGAGTGTGTAAGGTAATGAGGGGATGAGGTTATGGTGTAAGGTACAATAATTTATTGAGTGTATAAGCAGTTAATAGGCACTGAGAGTATGGGGTATTAAGGGTATATAGTACTGATGGTATGGGGTACTGAGGACATGAGAGATTAAGGGGATTTAGTATTGGGCATATAGGGTATTGAGAATATATGGCGCTGAAGGGTACTAAGAAGATATAATACTGAGGGTATGAAGTACTGGGGGTATCAGGTACCAAGGTTATAAGGCATTGAGGGTATTGAGGATATAAAACAATGGTGGTTGGGTATTTAGGGTATAAGGTAAAGAGGGTAAGGTGTATTGAATCTATCTTTACTGGGGTGTGTGGTATTGAGAGTATAACGTATTTAGGGTAAAAATCACTTACTCTATGGGGAATTAAGGGAACCATGTACTGTGGGAAAAGACTTTTTGAGTCACACTTCTACTAAATTAACCTTAAAGTCTTTAGAAAAGCATTTAGGCCTATTTTAACCACAGGAAATAATTTTCTAAGAAATCATTTTAGTTCCTCTACAGTGATGGTACTTTCAAACAAATAAATTCACACCTTCTGTCATCATTCTTCTGCTGAGCGTGTCTAAATCACGAGGAATACAAGCCTGTCCTAAATCACAACTGCAGATCCTTCAGGCTGCAAAACACTGCTGAGTGAATAACACACACACACATGGATACACACACAAATTCCTGCATACTTACCCTCTAAACATGACTTTATTAACAACACACTATATGTATATGTGAACATACACACACACACTCCCACGGAGATGCAGACTCAACCTCACCCTCAAACAAACATGGGAGTAATTGTTCATTTCCCCCCTTTCCCATTACCTAACAGTGAAATGAGAGCAATTAGTGTCCTGTGAAGTCGACCCAAAAATAGTCGGACTCCATGCAGGATAAATAAACGGGAGACCTACCGCAGACTGATGCGTCTCTAGGCCATCCTTAAACAGATCCAGAGCTGAAGCAGCGCACAGAATCTGCAGCCTGGAGAATCAATCTCAAACGCCTCCAGAACAACCAGAATACCAGAAATGCTGCTAATTCTTATGGACATGCTGGAGTTAATGCAAGCATTTGTTAATTAGAATTGTCTGCAGGCTTATTGAGATAGTGATGTAATTATGACCTGACTGAGTGAGTGTGATGAAACAAAATGTGATCAATGGGTGAGTTTGATTTTAAAAAGTGTGATGAATGTGATAAATGAGTGAGGTTGATATAAAAAAGAGTATGATGAACAAGTGAGTTTGATTTTTTTAAAAAGTGTAATGAATGAGTGACTTTGATGAAAATGTGATGTAAGAAGTATGAGTATAGTGAATGAGTGAGATTGATAAATAAGTGTCATTTATGAACGGCTGGAAGTGACGAGTCAGTGATAAATGAGTGAATGAGTGAGGAATGACTGAACGAGAGTGATGAATGGTAATTTGTGTGATAGATGAGTGAGAGTGATGTCTGAATAAATGTGAGGGAGAGTGATGAATTGGTGAGAGTGAAATTGATAAATGAATGACTAAGTGAGAGTGATGAATGAGTGACTAAGACTGATGGACGAGTGAGTGAGAGTGATGAATGAGTGAAGGGATGATGAAGTGAATATCTGGCTCTGATAGTTTGGTTTGTTTGGTAATTATATCAGTTTTTGTATTCAGTGTTTATAAATCAGACTCATTTTGGAGCATATCATCACGTTATGTCAAATCTGTGCTGATAATAATAATACACAACATAATCTCTTCTTTCATTAGAGCAAAAACTTTCCATATCTTCTAAAAAACCACAGAACCAACACCAATCCCTCCAAACATTTGATAAACCTCACGTACGGATTGGCTAATGCGTCTCATCTGCGTCTGACGTCCACACAGTAAGCGATTCCTCGCTCGCTTGTTTATCTCCAAGCCACCCAGGTTTGGGGTTTTCTGGGCGATGGCTCAAGGCCACGGTGGCCAAGGGAGGAGATCAGAGGCGGGTTGTTTAAGAAGTGAGTGGTGAGGTATTCACAACTCCGTCCCATCTGTGAGGACTTTCAGTCCAAACAAACCCATTTAACGCTCGAGCTGTACTCCACCATAAACCAATAACTTCAGCCTTCATCTCTTACCCAAACAACTGCACATTTCTATCGTACCACAGCGCACATGCAGTCCCTGCTCTGTTATCAAAAACGTCGTAAATAGAGTCCTTGAGTGAAGGGACTTGGCTTCAGACAAGATTGGCTTTGGAGGTTGTAGAGAAACTGAGAACTGTTCACAGTGGTGTTGAATGGAACTGGACATCTGCCTCTAAAACCTCCCTCACAGAAAGTTATTCCATGATTGAAATAGAAGAAGAAAATGTAAGACTGTAAGAGCATACCGGTGTCGGAGGAACCTCGCTGACTTCAAGCACCGTCTGAAGACCCACCTCTACCAGGAGCACCGTGGTGACTAACCAGTCCTCTCGTTTATCTCTTGTATATGTATATATATACCCTCTTGACTGTTTTTCCTTATTTGAGTAGTAGCCTTGAGTAGTAGGTTTGCAATGTTTGTACCTTAGCTACCAGTAACTTGGTTAAAATCAGATGTTGATTTAAGTATAGCTTTACAGGTATGAAGCACTGATGCACATCGCTCTGAATAAGAGCGTCTGCTAAATGGCGTAAACATAAACGTAACGGAACGTATCTCAGCCCAGTAACAGTGTTTCTGACACACAATTCTCTCCCAGTGGTTTCTGTCAGAGCTGCTTTTGTTATCGTGGTCTTTTAATATTTATAGTCTTGTTTGAGGTTTTTTTATTTTTTTTATTTTAGCTGTGTGATAAAAAGCTGTGTGATAAAAACTTGTTAGCTATGGCCTGGTACACAGGCATTTGCACAGACATTACAAAAATAATTGCCAATATCTCAACCAATCATAAAGAAGTGACACAGTCAGCTTGGCTGCAGCCTGCTTTTGGCCTTGCCGTTGAGCACCTTGGGGTTGGTTGGCTTTATTTGTAATGGAAAACCATGTGTTCACGGTACGTCGCTATTCCTTGTGCCAGTGGAAAAGCACCATAGAAGTTGCCCTGGGCATGAGTTGTGCTCAAGCTAGAAGAACCCCCCTCTCAGTAAGATTGAGAGAGCAGTGAGGAACAAGGAGGAGTGTATCAAGGTAGAAATTTAAATTTATGGGGTGCTTCAGGCAACATCCTCCCAAAGTCCCAATTTTTAAAACCTATTTATTTATGGTGGGGGGATACATTCAGGGCATTATTTAGCTCTGCCACTATTTTACCATAATCAGTATCCATATAAACATTCAGAGACACATGGAGCTTCACTGGGAGTCGAAAGTGAATGAAACGGCTGTATTTGTGTTGGTGACGTCTTGTTCCATTCACCAAGGAAATCAGAGTCTCTATAATGGATCGTTTCACACCAAACACACACTGAGTGACTTTGTTTATCTCAAACACTGAATTATAAGAAGTTAGCAGCTTTGTTCAAATTTATTGGACATTGCAGGACACTTGTGTGTTCTCATTACTATTTTACCGTCATCAATATTTCATATGAAGACATGGAACTTCACTGCTGGTTGATAGTGAATAAAAGGTCTGCATTTGTGTTTGAGACGTCTGGTTCTTTTCACTACAGCAATATGTGTTGGATACCTCTGGTTCCATTCACCACTAAGGTATTTGTGTTGGCGATGTCTGGTTCCATTGACCATCACTATATTTGTGTTGGAGCCATCTGGTTCCATTGACCACCACTGTAGAAGTCTTTACAATGAGCAAAACTGACCACGTCTGCCAGTTTGACTGAAACTGAAGTTTCTAAGGGAAAACTGTGGCCCAGAAAATCTTCTGGCCATGGCGTTGTGGGGTTACACCAAGTTCATATCGTGGCCCTTCCTCATGTCAGCGAGGGCTCTCCCCTCTGACAGCGTAATCTCCGAGTGAGTAATGCTGATAACAGAATGTGAAAAGGCGAACAGAGTGGAGGAAGTCTTCCCTTGATCGCATTCCAGTGACGGCATGAAGAGACTGCTTTCCTCCGCTTCAGGCGGATCCTTTAGGCCTCCAGAGGAACGGGGCCTTAATGAGGAAAACTCCTGCATGTTCTTACCTGCTAAACTCTTAGCGAACATCAAAGCAGTGGATGGAAAAAAAGAAAGAAAGAAGGCAATGCAGATGATCTGAAGTTTGGAATACGGACAGTTTACGGCACCTTTGAGAATTGATCACTAAACACACTGATGTAGGAGCAGGATAAAAAAAAGCGCTCACTGGAGAACCGAAAGCAGTTTTACTGCGTTTCCATCCTGGCTTTGACATGCAGATTAGGTTACCCGGCCTCGCAGGAGGGAAATGAAAGCAAATCTTCCAGCAGAAATCTCTCTATAATTTCTCGATTGCTCAACCCTTGTCTTCAAACGCTGCGTTTCCCAGGACGCGCGTCTTTTAGAGTTCGCCCAAGTGTCTCGTCCATCTTCCTGAGAGGCTGCAGACAGGCAGTCAAGGCGAAAAAACCTCGGCGAGGGCGTTTCCTGACCCAACCTGCAGCTGCAAACGCAGCCACTGGGGACACACAGAAATTTATTACAATAATCGTCTCTCTAGGCAACACATTAAATCGCTCCGTTCCTTTGAAAGGACTTTGAGGAATATTTGCTTTGATAGTTGATTAGAGAGAACAGGTTAGGGAG
>JBBPCY010072080.1:0-11337 GCA_037974405.1 Brachyalestes nurse | reverse complement strand
GGATTTTTACAACATTATTGTTGAAATACACAGTCCTGAAAAAGGGGCGTTTCTTTTTTTGCTGAGTATATATATATCTTTGTTCTATGGAAATATGTATGTACACATCAGAGTATCCTCAGGTGCCTAGTAGCAGCAGACTTTAAAAGAAATAGTTATAAAAATCACTGTGTCATCTAGTAGTTTGTAGAAATGATAACAGCTCAATGTTTTTCTTTCTTTCTTTATTTCCATTAATTTATTTAGTTATTTTTGTATTTAGCTGATAGGTCATATGTGTTACAAATATATGACTGGTGGTTTCACACATCTCTTAGCTTGTATGATAGGGGCAAAAGAAAAAAAGTCAAAGCCCTTCTGTGCTTACAGATACTTTAGAGGCTTTGGACATCACTACTGGTCATTTAAAACATGCTTCGGCACTTTTTCACTTGTTGATTTTTGTTTAAGATTTTATATGAACAGTCTTTTGGGCGCACAC
Source organism: Brachyalestes nurse (assembly GCA_037974405.1). Taxonomy (NCBI): domain Eukaryota; kingdom Metazoa; phylum Chordata; class Actinopteri; order Characiformes; family Alestidae; genus Brachyalestes; species Brachyalestes nurse. The sequence goes on along the minus strand of JBBPCY010072080.1, from coordinate 10,856 downwards.
TCACCTTCCAGTTACAAGTGTACCTAAATTCAGATGTACCATCAGTTAAAAATATAAAAACTACAATTTATGGCTAAGACTTTCTACTTCAGCGTCCTGCTTTAGGCCCAGATTTCCTGGGGCATGGCACATATACCAGCCATTTTATATCTGTGCCAACTGTCCCCTTTGTGACGATCAGGTGTATCGTTTAGGTGGACTATAGTCCATTCGTTTTCTGCATCTTTTGTTAGCCTTCTTTTTTCAGTGTCACAAATAAGCAGGTTTTATTTGGGGGGTGGATTATTCTCCACACAGCAGCGACACTGATATGTGTAAGAGTATGTTAACAGTGTCCGTTTGTCATATGTGAACACACCACAGCACAGCACATAGTATGAACAGCATGAAATTGTACTCTCCATTTAACCTGTTCACCCAGTGTAGCAGTGGTCAGCCAGAGACGCAGGGGACCATACCGTGCTCAAGGGAACCTCAGTGGTGTCACAGGTAGCCCTTAGATTCAAACCCATGGCCTTCCAATCACAGGGTCAACTCCCAAACCATCAGGCCACCACCACCTAGCTATGTTTACGTGTGTGTGTGTGTTGCACAGAATGACTCACACACAGCAGTGTTGCTGCTGGGCCGAGAATAGTCCACCATCCCAAAATGTGTCTTGTGCCCTGTACCACTGATGAAAGCGTAGAGGATGACCAACACAAACTGTTGAGCATCAGATAAACTATCATCTTTAACTTTACCTAGGAGCACCAAGAAGGAAAATGTGTTTAATGAAGTGGGCAGAAAGTGAACATAAATGATCACTACCGTGTTGTCAGCGTCGCTGCAGTTCTGATACTAACATTGCACTCTAGTCCCATCTGCTCGTCCTGTGGGGGTCCTGACCATTAATGAACGGTGTGAAGCAGAGGGGGGGCAGCTGGTGGCCTGTTGATTAGGCAGTTGCCTTTGTGTTCGGAAGGACATGGGTTTGAATCCCTGAACTGCCAGTGACACCATCGAGGTACCTTTGAGCACACTGCTCCCCAGGCGGTGCGTTCCTAGCTGTCCGCTGTTTCACTTGGTTTCATAGTGCTGTTCACACTGCTGTGTCATGGTGTGTTCATGACAAATGGACATTTTACACTTATTTCTCCACCTATTTCTTAAGTGGAGCAAAAAAAATCAGCAATAAGTTATGATGAGATTCACAAAACCCCCGTTCAACACAGAAAAAAACAAATGATTTCGGAGCCATGTGTTTTCTTGGCAGCCATCTGTATGACTTTACCGAAGATTACCACAAGAGGGCAGCATAAGACAGATTTTCTTTAGTGCTGGTTAATATTAAATGACAAAATAACTAGCGGTGTCTTGACATTTGCCCCTTTGTTTTCGTTGGAGAATTTAACAGATGTGACCAAAGGTGACCAGTGCAGACAAGCCTGCAACTGGTAACCCAAACTGGAAGTTTTAATTGGCAGGTTTAAAAGAATAATCCAGTATTTTCCAACCAAATGTGTACCGTCTACCGTTGACATCATAGAGCCAGTTAAAAAAGGCAATAACGTGATGAAAGAACAGAAAACACCTGAAGGGTGTCAGTGGGCAGATACTTTATTAGCTTCTATTATAGTGTGTTTTGAGTCAACAAGTTTTCAGTTATTTTACTCAGTAGAGAAAAATTGGTAGCTGATTGTATGCTGTAGATATCGGATTAAAAACACCATTTTATTTTTATTCCTCATCTTAGACTAAACATCTGCAGTCTGGAGCATTAAACAGGCCTTCCTAGCTTTACGAAGTGGATCTGGTCAGGAAGGAACGGAACACTCTCACCTGTGTCTTTACCACATCCTAACCATGTATATTCTCTCTCTCTCCCTCTGTTTTCTTTTCGCCTGTCCAGCAGGTCTCCCCCCCCCTGCACCAACATGCAAAGCCTGTCTGTATATTTTACCAGCTAGTAGTTTCAAATCCCTTTTCCCGCTGAAATCAAGCCACACTCCAAAAAAACTGGACCACTGGGGGTTGTTTGACTTCCCATACGTCGACATAAATAATAATATTTTATGTTGAGGTAACAAAGTCTGCTGACTCTGGCCTGTTTGAACAAATGGAAATGTGTGCGAGGATTAAATAAAGTTAGGCTTATTATTCAGTTACTGATAGTAAGACGTTTTACTCAGAGAACACTATGGATTATTCTGTAAGTGCTGAAATGAATGTGTAAGATATGCAGTCCTAAGCATGGGGAAGTTCAGGCCCACCTACAGATCTTTAGGGTCAAGGAGTAAAGGATGTGATGTGTGTGTTTGTATTCTAACAAGCAAGTTGTGTGGACTTGAAGAGTGAGGATGCACACCACACTTTTTAAAGTCGAGGCCTTTACTATTGAATTATTTCGCACACATTTCTTGATGTAGACCGGGTGTTTGCAGATGTAATGCATTTGCTGAATATTCTATAAAAGACATTATAAGGAGGTGAATTTCTGATGCTTTTGGAGGAAAAAGATCATAAGCAGCAGAGAAACAGAGGAAATCAAAAGCTAAAAGTAAAGTTTTCATGTTTGGGGGCATTATGCTCATCTCTTGTTCCCCCCACCCCCCTTTCCTGTAGTTTTTCCACGAATTCGCCGCTGTCCCGCTGGCAGCTGATGAGGCCCGACGTGATGCTGAGGAGCAATACATATGTATGAGGAAGTGGAGTGTGATATCAGCTCTTTGAGTGCATTCTCATTGACACTCAAAAGCAACACATCAGTGTTTTTTTCTCGCAAAAAGACGGCGAGGGGGCTGCAAAACAAAGTTTTCCCGTCTCGCACAGGTGCACACGTCTCATTAGTGGCAAATCACGGCCTTGACATTTTACACCGTAAGCAGCCGGAATGCCTTTTTCTTCCTTCTTTGCCCATTTCCCTCGGAGCATAGCGCAACATTTCAGTTGCAGAACATGAAAGGTGTGGCGGAAAGAGACGACGGCATCGTATAAAAAGAAACACCCCCCCAAACAAATCAGGTAAACAAATATACCCAGCGACGACAACAACAACAACAACAAACGCATACATATATGCACGCACACAAACTTTAACAACCTGGAGATAAAAACAATACGATATGCCTGAATGGAACAAAAATGTCTTTTGCTGACAGACAGAAGATGCTCTGTGGTGCTGCAGCAGATTTATTGTCAGCGTGCTTGTCTAAACAAAATGATCAATTATGGATGTCTCATGTTGTCTTCTGTGGCAATGCTGCGCAATTTTCCATCATAAATTCTCCACTTTCCACATACTTTCGAATGCAGACTTTTTTTCCCCTGTATTAGACACACCGCGAAGGAAATCAGGCTGTTATTCGGTTCATCACTGAAAACCTGTCCTTGAGTGACGACAGGCCTTGGTGTGGCCTGTATTATGGTGGATTCTGCCGGATTCAGATTGTTTTCCCTGATAGCAGGGCTTCAAGGTCTGGCTTTGCATCCCCAGCAGGCTGCAGCCTTGAAGCCAATCAGATGGCAATGACTCCTTTCAGATGAGGTGACACTGTTATCTTAACTGATAGGACTGGTCCACTTTTATTTTACGGGGGTTTAGGACTGCATTCAGTATCATCAAAGTAAGCCACTGTATTGCTTAATTCAAATGTGTACATCGTTTCCACATGAATAACATAAACAACATAAACACAATTACTGCCAAACATAAGTAGCTAAAAGATCAAATTGTGCAGATCAGAACATGAAACAATTGTTAGAGACCCAAAAAGCTGATATATAACTATGAAACTGGCCCATACCATATCATGTGCATACTGATTTTTGAAAGGTGGATTTTTCAACCATCAACATTACAAGTTGCGAAAGGATTGACAGCTCCATTTTTTGTACAGACTTGAGGACAATATTAACAGATTACAAGAATTAGTTAAGGTTGCACCATACTGTCCTAAGCTGCTTAAATATTTCAGTGATCGTTCAATATTTATTCAAACTGTGTGACGTTAAACCAGTCCAATCTATGGATGACTGGATAGATAGATAGATAGATAGATAGATAGATAGATAGATAGATAGATAGATAGATAGATAAATAGATAGATGGCTTAAGAGTAAGTTATCCTTTTGTTTTCTTAAGTTCAAACCCAACATTTTATTTTGAGTTATTACAAATAAGCCAACATCAAAATATATAAAAGTAATATGAAATAAAACAATCTATAAAGCTTACAAAAACATTATGTTTTTGAAAACAGCATTTCCCGAACATTAACCGCCCAGTAAACGCTGGTGTGTGGATCACGCGTGTCCAGTCCGTTCGTGTCGGAGACCGTCCGGCGGTGGGCGGGGCATGGGGGCGGAGCCGCGAAGCCCCTCCTCCTCCATGCAGCGCCCGGGCGAAGCAGCGCAGCTATTTAAAACTTTTTGGGACCAATTTTACACTTTATCATCGCTGTTTTTTTGGGGCAGAGTGTCTCCCGGCTGATGAGTCGACTGAACCGAGACTGTGTGGAGCTCAGGACGGTTTACACACTCGACAGGAAACGTTGAGATTTCCCCTTCGTTCCTGTACTGCTGCTGCTTCATACTCCAGAAAAGTCTCCTCTCTACTCGTGGAAACTGAGTGGTATGTCAGATCTGTTCCCTCGCATGCTCTTTTAGGCTTCTACACTGAGACACGTCCTCTCTGAGCACGGTTTGACAGCGTGTTTGTGTGTGTGGACGTTTGACATAAGCTCTATAGTGAGGCGGGAGTCTGGCTGAACTTCTTCATGGTGAGGGATGCTGCTCTCACCACATGTTACGATTCTTGTCTTGTGGACCTCAATCATTGTCTACTTTTGGCTCCTTCATGCACTGTAGTCAGAAAGTGAAGGGTCCCCCCTCCCTCTGTGCTCCAGAGTGGTCATCAGAAGCAAAAGTGTGTCAATATCAGCTTTGTTGATATGCAGCGCTGTGACTGTGTGAAATCATGCCTCTGATGAGATATAAAGATTGACTTATCTTGCATAGCTCTAGAGCAGGAGTTGTAAGTGACATTTGAGAATGAAATGTAGCCCCTGTCTGTGTTCTGAGTGTGGGTGCTGAAATGTGCACGTGTTTTGTTTCATTAATGTGAATTTGATTTGGAATTAAAAGTTCTCAAACTTGTTGTTGTATAGGAATTCCATTCAATCAAACAGTAATAAGGGAGCGGAGGCAGGGGGGCATTTCTGTCAGCTTTGTGGGACAGGGTGTCTGTGTCTGGGTGATTTGTTTCAGAGAGGTTCTGTAATGTCTCAGGTGAGGACTCCACTTCTCTGAGCTGTGAAGCACACGTGTGACACATTGACTTACCCACAGGTGCACGTCTCATGATGAATCAACTTGTTACCTGTTTCACCAGGCCTGCGGTAACCTCAGTGGAGCTGGCACGACACTAAACTGCTACGGTTGTGCTCTTTTGTAAACTGCAGCGAATCATAAAAGGGCTAGTTTGGACTCCATAGATAAAAGTAATGCACTGAATATACACTGTATGTCCAAAGGTATCTAGACAGTAGACACCCCTTCTAATTACTGAACTCAGCTTCTTTCAGGCGCTCCCGATGCTCAGCAGCTTGTATGGTCCCCTTAAAAATGCACTGCAAATAGAATGGAACGCTCCTGGAGCCGCCACACATGAGCCTAAGGTCATCACACCCAGTGTCAAGCGTCAGCTCGAGGGGTATAAAACTCTCCAGCACTGGGCTCCGGAGCAGTGGAAGCTTCATTCAGTGGAGTGATAGAGCTTCATCCAGCACATGTGGGATGAGTAGGAGTGGCGTTTGTGATCCAGAACAATACATCCAACATCAGGACCTGACCTCACTAATGTGTTTTGGACTGACGAGCATTAGAGCACTAGTGCCCTACTTATACATTTGAATTTGGAAAAGTGTCAAGGTAATTTATGTATATATTTGATTATATTAACATATGAACCTTTTTTATTTGAGTAAGTAGTGTGTATAATATATATTTATTATATATGTCTCTCAATGCTGTCAGAGCTAAACCTAGTATCTATCTTTTTTTCTTCTGCCTTTTGCAATGTGTTCCAGTTGAGTTAAGAACCGACTGATATATCTTTAGAGCTGTAATGTTATGTTCTGACAGCAATTATAAAATGACCCATAATACCCTGTTTGTGAATAGACTTTGCTATAGTTCTTTGGTCTTTTTTCTGTAGTTTTTCATGTTTAATACATAATTTTGGGGGATATTACACTACACCAGTTTTGAACGATGCATCAGTTATAAAGGCTATGAAGCAATTCTGTCAATCCAGTGTACATTTGTACAGTTGTGGGGTGAGTTTCTTCATGCAGGGTCAGCAGTAGTTTTAAGACTGAGGAGCTGAAAAGATATCTCATGACTTCCTTGGTCTGCAGTTGTGGTCAGATTGCTTTCTCAATTGAAACAGGTCAGCAGTTGTTAAGTCCTTGGAAATCTGCATAACATGTAGTTGCATTTGTTTTCATGTTTTCTTTCTCACTGCAGTGAGTCTGGTCTATAAGGTTCTCAGTCAGAATCGTAACATTCTGGTCTTTAAAGCGGTCTGATAGTCTTGAAGACACATTGACTGCCACACTTGCTGCAAAATCATATATTTCTTTGCTTTTGCTGTAATAGCTCCCTGTAGGCCATGAAAATAACATGCACAGTTAATCACAGTTTAGTTGTACATTTATGGTGCTAAAACTTTCGCTCTACTCCCTCCAAATGTTCACGCATGACTGGAGCTTCTCAAAGAGGTTCAGTCGGGTTCCAGTCAGACTGTTAATGGACTTTTGAAGATGTGATATCTGTAGCTTAGCATCAGCCTGGGCTTAATGGCCTCGATAAGAGTGTAAGAAAGCGATTTGTCCGCAGTGGCTGTGAGGCCAGTACTTGTGGTGTGTGAATAAGATTTAGAGCAAGATTACACGAGCGTATTTACTCTTTAATGCACATGCATATTATCCAGTTATTAATCTTAAAGGACCAAAAATTATATGTGCACAGTTACCCAAGATGTAGTTAGTAGGTCCAGATATATTTGGAGTTTTTCATTTAAAACTGGAGCTATGAGGTTAATGTTCTAGAAGTCAATAGTCACCCAAATCTTTTCTGTAAATGCCGCTTTTTTCAACTCACTCAAAACACATCTAGCTCGTCACTAAGGTCCCACAGACCTGCAGATGTAGTTTACGGCACAGTGTGACTTGCTCTGAGCTAAAAAAATGAATCTAAGTGCACTGAGTAGTCAAACGCTGTGGACAGATGCTTTAGACAACAGGGCCTTCACAAAACATCTCAACAGGAGTGATGATATAGTGTTAGTTTTCATGACAATGACTGTTACACAGAGGAATATAATCTGAGATCAGTCCTTCTGTACCAGTATTATGTGAACACCAAATTTGGTGTTGTCTGAAATGCCTGCCTGTAACCTGTAGAGGTTTTGTCCACGCGTATATCTCCTAAACCACATTCTCAGTTCTGTGCCACTCTAATGAAGAGCTGGATGTGGTTTGAGCAAGTTGAAAGAAGTTTCGCTGATACATTTTTGTGGAAACCATTTGGGTGACTATTGACTTCTAGTGTTTGTGAGCAACATTAGGCTTGTAGCTCGAGGGCCAAACTAAAGAGGAAAACAAGACCAAACATGTCATGGCTAATCTGCTGCATCTGGGGAAAGTGGAAAATTGTGTAAACTTGATTTTTCACCCAAGTGTTCCTTTAAACCTAATTATTAAGTAATATGAATTATTCTGTCCTGCAAATCACTGAGTGTCTTTAACTAAGTAACTACTGCAGATGGAGGATGTGCATTAGTGGAAGCAAACTGACGTGTACAGTGTGAAACTGTGTAAAAACCAGTTGTGTTATGAGCAATTCGCAGCTTGTTTCAGGGCAGCAGTGACCTGGTGTTGAAGTTACTCACTGATGGCTCATCAATTCTTTTTTACTCTTCTTTTTTGCAGTCTTCTCTATTTGTTAGTAAACTACAATGCATCATACATGCAATCTGGTGAAGCGTTAAATATCATATCGTCTCAGTCTCGCCTTAGTGTTGTCGGAGAGCGTGGGAACCAGAGAGAGAGAGATTGAGAGAGGGCTAGATGTATAGAGAAATGGAATGATGGAGAGAGAGATAAAGTGTGAAAAAGAATGAGAAGAAGAGAGACAGAGTGAGAGAGATGGAAAGTGAGACAAAGAATTGGAGTTAAAGAAACATAGTGAGAGAGAAGAATGAGAGAGATGGAGAGATGGAGAAAAAGAGTGAGAGAAAGAGCTGCTGCAGAAAACAAGACTTACTTACTCATAGCCAGAAAGATTTACGGGACTGTATCACTCTGAGGAATTTTTTTATATATATTTCTGTCCCAGTTTGAGTACAGCAGCAGTGTGCTGTTGGCCGTGTGATTGATGATTCAGAGAGAGGTGGAGAGGCCTAGGAGTGTGTTTGCATGCCGTTCATGTTGGAGCATGTGAATGTACGTATGTGTGTGTGAGTGTATATAAGTGTTTGTGTTTGTGTGTGTGTGTGTGTGTGTGTGTGTGTGTTTGTGTATGTGTGTTTTGTTTGTTTTATATATTTTCTTTTTTATTATTGAGTAAAATAGGTGACAACTGAGTATTCTAATCGAGTCAAGATCACAACAATCTGTGTTTACATGCTATAAATGTATTATTTGAGATTTAATGAACTGAGTTTTACAGTGTACTCAACTGTAAAAGCCCAAGCGTACCATAACATGCTTTGTAAACAAAAGCTCCATCTTTTAATACGGAAATGACAAAATCATTTCTGTTTAGTGAAACACCGGTAGAACATATTCAATTAGGAACTTACATTTCGTTGCTGTTGGAACAAAACCTTAACAACAGTAACTTTTCAGGAGATGCTGAAATTTTCAAATTACGCGAGAAAATGGGGACACAATGTTTTGTTCAGACTGTGACGATACACATATAAGATACATTTGACATACACACATATGTAACTGCTGACTTTGTATAATAACAAGTGGATGTTTGTGTGTGTGTGTGTGTGTGTGTGTGTCTGTGTGTGTGTCTGTGTGTGTATTCCGCCATGACTCATAAGTAGTCACACGCAAACATGCACACACACACAGATGTTCCATGTGTGAAGGAGCAGATTGTAAAACACAAGGACCATATTTGTGTGTGTGTGTGTGTGTGCACCCTGTGGTTTGACCCTTTCCCAGTGGCCCCTTTCTGTACAGATGTTATGTGTGAGTCTTGCTTTAGTGTATAGGTGTGTGCATGTGTGTTTGGTTAGGTGTGTGAATGTGTATGTGAGTATGTGTGTGTGTGTGCATATGTGTAAGTAAGAAAATAAGTAAGAAAAGTAGAGTTTGGCTAAATCTTGCCCAGTGTGGCCATTGGCTGGTGTGTGTGCGCGCGTGTGTGTGTGTGTTAGAGCGCAGCTGGCCACTCTGTCCGTCCCTGGTGTGTTCCTGCTCGACACGTGGCTTCGCTCGCAGCCAAGACGGACAGATTCTCCCTGGCCAAACCAGCACATCCTCCACTATAAACATGTCAGCATCGGCTGCATCATAGCCGGCTAACGCAAGTGGGAAAGCAGGCTTTGTTTAGGCTGCGCTTCTCCCTGATTTCTGCACATTTAATCCAAGTAGACCTATGTGTTTTAATTTTTGTAGCCTAAAATCAAACTCATGGTTTACTCATTTATTCAAATGCACCCATTCAGCCAAGACATGTTTGCTTTGTTAGTTTTGCATTGGAGCTACAAAGCTAAAGCAGACATTCCCCATCCAAGTCAAGGAGACACGGTGCTATGCACTGTGGCTCAGCACAGGAATTTGATAATTATCTAATGAGTTAAAACGGGCGTGACTGGAATCTGCAGGTTGATGTTTTAGCTGCTAGTCGTGGAAATACTGTGCCTAAATTCACACACACTAGCCTCAAACTGTGTGGCACTCTCAAATAGACTTGCTCATGTGGTTTCACTGCATAGCAGCGCAGGTTTCCAGATGACTGTGTTTTGCTTTGTGATGTACTTTTGTCTGTGTTACTACATAACAGTGTTACACAGCATCAGAAAACAGTCGGAAATTATGTAACAAGTCCACGCCGGTTGAGACAAGGTTTAGGCAGGCAGTTTGAACAATACTAATTAATTTATATAAGCTTCTGTTCAGGGATATCACATGACCTGGAGTAAAAGGACTGTACAATTAAATTAAGTCCCCCAAGGGACTGCAAATGCACAGAAACTTCCAGCTTCCAGTATTGTTAGCCACATTAGTTTCAGCATAAAAACCTTCAGAAGCAAACTTCATACACCAACCATGCATCAGTTATATCTGAGGGAGAAAATTGTGAAGAGTTAGATTTTTTGTCAAACTGTCCTCAGTATCTAAGGTGTTTTCTCCTGCACTTTCCTCACTGACTTCAGCTGTGTTCCACAAGTAATATCAGTTTCATAGGAATGTTTTTTTTAATTTAATTTTTTAATTTAAATATTTAATATTTCGCAAATGTCATGAATTAGAGAGGTTCTGTGATGCATCGTCATGTTTGGTGTGGATGGACGGTTTGGCGGTGTTTGGTGTGGATGGACGGTTTGGCGGTGTTTGGTGTGGATAGATGGTTTGGTGGTGTTTGGTGTGGATGGATGGTTTGGCGGTGTTTGGTGTGGATGGATGGTTTGGTGGTGTTTGGTGTGGATGGATGGTTTGGTGATGTTTGGTGTGGATGGATGGTTTGGTGATGTTTGGTGTGGATGGATGGTTTGGTGGTGTTTGGTGTGGATGGATGGTTTGGTGGTGTTTGGTGTGGATGGATGGTTTGGTGATGTTTGGTGTGGATGGATG
>JBBPCY010072079.1:0-11338 GCA_037974405.1 Brachyalestes nurse | reverse complement strand
CACACACACACACACACACACACACACACACACACACACACACACACACACACACACACACACACACACGGTTACTGCGGTAGTAAAAGGAAAACATGTGTAACTGCTATGAATCTACATAGCATTATTAAATCTCATCTGTTTTTTAAAACACGTAAACATACTTCATGCATTGGTTCATTCTCTCATTTGCAATGTTAACTGTTACTAAGTGTATCAACAAAATTAGCAGCTGCTTTGTATCATACCTGATAAGAAACACAAGGAGGGAATGCAAACAATGATTTTAATAATAACTGTTGATCACATGTATTCAATTATCAAAACAATGCCAACGTCTAATATGTATTTCACTTAAAAGTGCAAAAAAAAAACCAAATACACATTCTCTGTTTATCTATCTATAGAGTTTTCTGCTTCTGATATACACGCACACATACATATATATAGTATGCATGTACATGTTCACGCACTCATGAGTCTAGTACAGTTAAATTCACACTAATAAATACAGCTCATATTTAAAATATTCACACAGGAAGGAATACAACTAAAGAAGTTCCGCTGATTAAGAGAAAATCAATGTTGACTGAACGGTTGAGCAGTTTGTGGAAATGAAATGCAAAATGATTTGCATATTCTACTACCTCTATTTCAGACTTAAAGCTCATTTAGAAAGAACTGCTAACACCAACAAACGGAATGTTATATTTCTATTGGGAAAGGCTTATGAGATTATATCCTGTAATACTCATGCATCTCACAGTGAGAACTTCCTGAAATACCTGTGCTAAAGCTCACATGTCCTGGCAGGGTTGCTCGGAAATTTAGATAAACTCTTGAAAGCTCCTTTTTCGTTTTTCAGTGCACTTCGGGCAAAAACCCAGGCTGTGAGGGCAACTGCCCAGCAATCTTAGGCGATTTTCCTGCTTAAACACACTTGATTTAACTCCATTATTATGTTAAGTGAGTATATTTGAGTAGGAGAGCTGCTAAACTGTGCCGCAGCCCTCCAGAACCAGAGCTGAGCAATCTGCTATATTCTCCTTTCACTAAAGTCACGTTTCCGACGTTTTTTTTATTTTTTTTAATCCACTCGTAACACCCACTCTTTTACAAAGAGTTTCTCAAGAGTTCAACTTCTCTGAGCACTTCTATAACATCACTTCAACAAGGTAGAGTAAGAGACACGGCTAAATACCAGAGAACACTTGGATAATTGGTAGGTTACATCAATCTGTGCAAGATGTTTATCAAACTGTTTGCTATTAATGATGAATAGCACAGCCTACATTAACTTTCATTAAAAGGCAGTAATCAAACTCTTCAGTTCCAGTGAAAGATTTTTTAGATGTACACAGCAACAAAATAAATACTGTGAGCGTTGATTTTTCCAGCTATAAACAGCTAAAACTGCACAAACGGCTCAAGAAGTGAGTAGAAATTTCCAAGTAAGAAAATTCAGGTCATGATCGCAACATAAATCACATATTTTTCCAAGAACTTTCCAGGAGTTTTCTATTTTCTGTGTTCTTAAGGAGCTGATTCAACTTATAAAGTGTTTTATCAGAAGTGCTACCAGAAGAAATGCACAAACCTAAACAGCATTGTGACACTCAGCGTCCTAGATTGAGATCATCTTGCTAAACTTCGCAACAATCGTTCATCATACGTTCTTGTTCTCGGCAAAACTGATATTGCAGAATGCTGCAATATGCAAATGAGCTAATCACAGTGTTTCTGACAGAGCAACCAAACGCAGGTTAGTTACTGGGTGTTCTGATGAATCAAGGTCTTCCTGTAATCCAACAAACGTCTAATTTTTATCCATTAAACGGTGTTGCCTATCAGTGTATGAATGGGCGGGGCTAAATTGCTATACCCAGAATAAGGAGATATATTTAAATGTGTTGCTTTTGTGAAAAATGGGCTGTTTTTTTTTAGCTTACTTTCAATATATGGACTGTATAGATGAGGGCACTAAATGTACTATTTGAAACAATATTTACAGACTTTAAGCCTTTTTAAGTCCAAAAAAGTGATGCTATCGCAAGCGCATTATCTTCCAGAAAATACACATGTGGATTTTTTACCAAAGCCTGAAACATTTGTATACACACCCACACAAGTACCTCAGTTAATGTTCTAAAATACACACAAAATAAGCAGAAAAGGAAGTATGCAGAGCTTTAAATCGTTAATACTTCAACAATGGAGCCTCATGATGAACAGACAGTTCCTCCATAAAAGTAAAACTCGGGTAGAAATGTATCCGATGCAGGAAAACACTCGCTAGGTTTGACGTAATGTGGGAACTATCAATGATAATGAAGATGCAGAAAAGTGCACTCAGGAAAAAAGCCACACTGCATAAAACATACATGCACCCACACACCCGCCAGAAACCTTTACACACAAGAGCCCTGTGGTTAACTCTGCTGTTTATTTCAAAAGAGCACACTATAGACCCTTCTCCTCCTCCCTGCAATACTCTGGTGCATTTCTCATCGCATGTGACTCATCAAACTGCCCACCAGACAGTTCATGTGAATGAAAACTCTTCCTGCTATGGCTGAACACAAGACCAAAATAATCTGGCCTGAGAAAGTTAAAGAAACTTATCATGGAGACACAAAGTTTACAAAATATGTCTGTGCAGGTCAGGCTTACTCGCTTTGAGGAAGAGTTCCACATTCAGAGAAAAAGTGTATTTCATTCTGATCCTGTACTCCAGGTTAATTGAACTCTTCAAGAACCTTTTCATGACACAAGTCATCTTTCCTAATCTTTTCATATAAATCTAATTTTCAGAACATATCAACTGTCCACAGAAATTTTCTTGTGATGTCACAAAAGCCAACACATTTGCATATATTAGTGCATCTGATAAGCTTTTACTGTGTTAACCACATTCATACTAAAGTTTTAGGGAGTGTTTCAGCCTGGACTGCTTTTCCACAGGGCAGCCAGTCAGAAATACGGCAACCTGTATAGAACTCAACTGACTCGTGTTATTACCATACCTTTAATATATAAAACTTGCACTGTAACAAAAACAGTCAGTTGAACTCTTCGCAGATTGCCTTATTTTACATATATATGATTTAAAATGTTTCCTCGTTTTTTTTAAGTCTATTTATTAAGAATTTCAAAAACAAATTACATCTGGCCTGCCAGACAAAACTACCCGCGTGACACTCTCAGTTAATTACTACCCCAGCCTTCACCATTTCTGCACAAATAAAAAAGTGCAGAAACTTATAAGAGTCCGTTGATTGGTATAAAGAGAGACTGGAAAGAAAACATGCATATGTACTTAGTTAAGACTATTTCTGGCACACAAAAAAACTTCACTAATGTCATACGTGGACCTCGGATAGGGTGGGGGGGTGAAACATAAACAATGGAGACTATGAGCCCATTACTGCTCATCTTCCTCTCCCTTTGAGCCAGCAGTCATTGTGCACCGGCAGTGACATCCTGTAGCCTTCTCTTCTCACAGAACACTTAAAAGGAGTACGCAGGACAAACACAACCGGTTTATAAACAAAGATCTAGGGCAGATATTCAGAATTCAACAGACCCAACAAACTCTGAACATTCAGACGTTTAGTTTCAAATCCAGAGGAAGGGGCCGATCCTGAGTATTTATATATCAAGCCTACAGCTTTACAACTCACTTAAAACTCTAAAAACTAAGACTTTTAGCTGCTACACCAACCACATCATTGACAAAGAAAAAAGATAAGAAATACAAGATTCTATCTATAAGACAGATAGAATCTTGTATTTTCTTGTATGAAATCAAACGCATAACCGTCTCATGTGGATATTAAAGAAAAGGTAAGATACAACATTTTTTATCTTTTTATTTTATATCTTTATATAGAAATTCTTTTGGCATTAACATGCTTAGTGCAACAAGTAAGAATAAAAGATAATAAGACAATACAAAAAAAGCACAAATAGACAATAAACAATAGTGCAACACAATAATAAGAACATTAGTTGTGACTAGGGGTGTTGAAATGAATCACATAATCGATGCATCGCGATGTGGACGATGATGCATCGATGCAGTGGCAGGACATAATCAATTATATTATGAAGACATTGTTTGATTTTAAAAATGTAGTTAAAAAGTAGCACTGCAGAACGTTTTGTTTTTGAAGACTGACCATATTCATTGAAGATGTAGGCTAGGTCTATACAATTCTTTTTACAATTCAATGCTATGGGCACAATTTCTGTTTACATTTTGATGAGCTATGTCTATATTCTTGTTTACAATTTAGTGTAATGGTCATAATTTTTGTTCACATTTTCTGTTTTTGTTGAATAAAAACAAGCTTACATTTCAGTGCTTGTATCTGAAAACATAAAAATGTGAAGTAATGTATAAAATTGTTGGGATGCATCGAGATATCGAATCGTTGACATGATAATCGTAATCTAATCGAATCATGAGGCCTGTGAAGGTTCACACCTCTAGTTGTGACAAATAACAATGTAACAATGACACTGCTGTATGTACTATACTAAACTTAGTGGCTTAGTGTTAATGAAATAAAATAAATGCGATACAACATCTGCAGATGATGGGACAACGAGACAAACATTCAATAACACTCAGATTAATCAGTTGAGTTGTATAGTGCAAAAACTTCAATTCAAAACAGAATGGTGTAAACTTAAAAGATCAACCTACAGAGTGAGGAGGAACGATACAGTCCAGAGGGACTGTCTTTTACCAGGACATTAAAAACTTTACTCTGAATTCCAGATGCGAAGTAAATCAGCATGACGAGCCGGGAAAGCATGCAAACACCAGTCAGCGCAGCTTTGATCCCGTCAGAGGAAACGTGTATGAACAAGAAAGCACTCTCACTAGCACCCAGCTCTCAAACACCCCTCACACACGTCCGTTCCGAGGTGCTCACAAAAGTAGCACAGCATTAAAACACAACCAAGTGTTCAAGGTGAAACAACAAGCAATCACTCACACTCGACTCATCAAACTGCCCCCCTGAACACAAGACCAAAATAATCTGGCCAGAGAAAGTTAAAGAAACTTTATCACGAAGACACAAAGTTTACAAAAAGCGTCTGTGTAGGTCAGGCTTACTGGCCTTAAGAAAGTGGCTCCATGGGGGAAAAGTATTTAATTCTGATCCCATACTCCAGACTAATTTAACTCTTAAGGGACTCATATCATGA
Source organism: Brachyalestes nurse (assembly GCA_037974405.1). Lineage (NCBI taxonomy): Eukaryota > Metazoa > Chordata > Actinopteri > Characiformes > Alestidae > Brachyalestes > Brachyalestes nurse. The sequence continues at coordinate 6,121 of JBBPCY010072079.1, read as the reverse complement.
AAAAGCATTTTTTCCTAATCTATTCAAATAAATGAAGTGTAATACGCAACGCAAGACAAGGTTTCAAAACATATAATAAAGTGTCCACAGACAGAAAATGATTTACTTGTTCTTGTGATGTCACAAAAGCCAACTCATTTGCATTTATTCATTCACCTAATAAGCTTTTTACTGTGTTACCATTAACACTGAAGTTTTAGATGCTTTTCAAGGCACACCACAGGGCAGTACATATATATGCATATGTGATTGTGTATAATACATCCAATATAATATATAAACACACATATACACACATTATATATATATATATATATATATATATACACACACTGACATATATACTTACATATATAAATATGTCTTAAGGGTACAATCAGTCTTAAAGGTACAATAAACCCAAGTTATAAAAAGAGATCTCACTAGACAGCTTATTAGACATACGCCTCACACTCGTCCCTTGAGGTGTTAAAAAGTAACACAGCATTAAAACACATGAAAGAGTCCAACAAAACATCACCAGTAACTGTGTTTGTAACACAACTGTACTTATCAACATTTATCTCCCAGAGGGGCCACATCAATAAGAGACGTGTGAACAAACAGAGCGAGATTATACAAGGACGTTTAAACTCGTTTAAAACAAAATATAGCTGTGTTAGAGACGAAGTTAGTAAAGTTAATTTAAATAATCAGAGCTCCCTCACTCCAGTTCAGGCCCTTTTCCTTCTTCTCACAGGAAACTCCATTCCCAACCCTCTTTCTCACACACAGTTCTGCCACCAAAACCACCTATTTGCATTTATTCAAACACACTTCTCAAACCACACGCTTGCACTGCTCCTAATCTTCTAAGGCCTCCCGGAAAACATAAGGAAAAGAGGGAAAAAAGAGGTGGAGGCTCTTACTCTTCATTCCTGCTCAACTTTTTTGAGTCTTTTTTACTCACCAACTCCATACTTTTCCTTTTTCGTGGGGACCCAACGCGACATTCTCATGAATAATTTAGTACAAGTCAAAGAAGAGGCTTCTGTCGTCCCTGCTATGCATCCACAGTGTGTCCTCCTGGACTGTTTTTCTTTTATTTTTGTGCTGTTTTTGTTTTCACTGCTGAACAGAGTGGACTAATACTCTAGCCGCCATTTTCCATCACTTCACTGGTTGCGCTGAGAGAGGGCGCGAGACAGAAACTTTTTTCCCACCCGTTTTGAGGCAAGGCCCGCCTTTCCTGTGTTGTGATTGGTAAAAAAGGTCGAAAAAAAACAGGCCCTCTTCTGATTTTGATTGGACGTTGTGTTCTTGGTAGCCAATCATAACTTAGGAGGGCGGAGGTATGCCTGAAAAACGGGTGGAGAGAGAAACAACGCCGGTCAGTGTGAGTGGAGTCACCTACTGAGGGACAAAAGCCATGAATTATAATCTATATCCACAATATGGACAAAAGTATTGGGACGCCTGACCATCACACCAATAATGCATTCAGATACATAGACCTTAATATGAAGTTAGTCCCCCCTTTGCAGCTATAACAGCTTCCACAAGATTTTGGAGTTTCTGTGGGAATTTGTGTCCATTCATTCTGTAGAGGATTTATGCGGTCAGATGCTGATTTTGGACAAGAAGGCCTGACTCGAAGTCCAGTTCATCCCAAAGGTGTTGGATGGGGTTGAGGTCAGGACTCTGTGTGGACCAGTCAAGTTCTTCCATTGCGAACTCCTCCAGCCAGCCATGTCTTTATGGAGCTTCCTTTGTGCACTGTTGCACAGTCATGCTCAGGGTCGGACTGACCATCTGGTGTATTGGGCATTTTCCTGGTGGGCCGACATTCTATTTGAGCCATCTGTTAATTCATTTATTTATTTATTGGTCTGGTCAGACCATAAGACTCATAGACCGGCGGCCTGACTGACACTGGGATGGCCCAATTTTTATTTTTTAAACACCACCCCCTGTGCCTGTGTGATGCATTCACCAAAAAAGTCAGCACAAGAGTATATTTCCTGACCACTGAACCATGAAACACTCCTCTGCTGCCTATTGCTTCTTTTCTTTACTGACACGGGTCTGGCACGATCACGTCTTTAAACTCCTCCCCCTTTTGACTCTGTGCCACTGTGCAGTGTCGGTGGATGAGATGGAGAGAGAAAACGTAAAGGTGGCACAGAGAAACTGAGAAAGGAAGATGCTGCCAAATGTGCCAAAAGTACAGACATTTTTGCTGCTGGGCCTTCATCAGCTGATGATGATGGTGGCGGTGGCGGCAGTGAACCTGCGGTAAGCTGGACTGAGAACACTTAGGCTAAGTTAGGAGTAAAGGAATCCATTAACCACCCTTGGTAAATCTGTGCCATACCAGACAGTTAGTGATGGAATATAAACTAGCTGTTTGCAAACTTATGGTGTTTTATGGCTGTTGTCCTTCAGAAATCTGGTTTGACTCGATCAGTCCTTCATTAAATTAAAATCTTGATACGTTTTACTGCTTCAGTGTTTGTTGCATTTATTCTAATGATACCTATGCTTGCAGAGAAAAATGCAGAGCAGAATGCCTTTAAACAATTTGCACAGTTCACACCTTTGGAGGTAGTCTCAGGGGGAAAAAGCTACAGGCCAGAAACACACAATGAACAGATTCATAATTTAGTCTGAAGCTCACCGAGTTAGTTTGAAGAAGAGTTGCTTGTTATAATATGTGATATGTTTGGTAAAGGACACTGGAGGGTGTATTTCAAAGCCTGGGCACAGACGAGTTCTAATAAAGCTTCTGAAGGGTAGAACAACAGGCAGTGATTTGTATTTTCTTTCCCTTTTTTATTATTATGTCATATTTGATCATGTTCCAACAGCTTTTTGAACAGAATAGACTATACAGTCATCCATCACCCTATAGGCCTCTATACTTCTGTGTTCTCTTCCTATTAAACTCCATAATGAGAAGGTCCAGGCCTGACAGGCCTTTGTGCTCCTGCTCTGGTAGCAGACATTAATATATTAATATTCAGCTTTATCTTTGCAGCCCTGGAGGATTCTCCCAAACAATTACTAATCATTACACCATAACATATCGAATTAAAAGGACCGATGACACACTCACACACACACGCACACACACACAGACGCGCACACACACTCACTCCAAAGGGGCTGATGTGTGTCTAGGCCAAGTCACACCTCTGATTTCCTGAACTCAGCCTAGAAAGAACAGAAGGCTCCTTCCCGTGTTGGTGCCAGGTTCTGTAGTGTTGCTGAAGTGAAGCCAAATGCCTGAGCACATCTGAAGAAGAGGGCGAAGCACTTCCCTCGTCTTCAGGACCGTGTGGACTTTTCATCCGGTCCACTGCAGTGTAAGAGAGAGCAGGGCAGCACACAAAGAACTGCTATTTATTTTCTGTGACTGACATTGGGTTTTATGGTAGTTTCTCTTATGTGCAATATTACTTGGATGCGACACGCGCAATTTTTTGGGTGGAACTATTACTACTGGGCAAAATGTGCAATTTTCTGGTGTTATTGTCAATGCCTGTCACTCCATTGTGTATCTGTATGTTTGTGTGTATGTGTGTGTATCTGCAGTGTTCTTATATTTACCTATATATTCACTCTGTATATATATATAGATACATATACCCATTGTGTACATGCATACATTTTGTTTATATATAGTTTACATATACATATGTGTATATATTTTACAATACAGATGTTCATATTTATATTTCTGTGTTTTATACTGTACAGTTTTTATACTGTACATTTGTACATTTTATACTGTACTGTTGGTATAGTATTTTATTCTATTCCATTGTTTTCTTAATTTAACTTTCTTAACTGTTCTGTCCACTTTCTGCCATGACCAAGCAAATTTCCTACTTGTGGGAAGGTTTATCTTATCTTATCTTATCTTATAAAAATATGTAAAAGATTGATTGACTGACTGACTGACTTACAGAGGAATGAATGACTGAATGGATGAATTAATTAATTAATTAATATAGGAATGATTTAATGAATACATTGATAAATCCATTAAATTACTAATGCAGAAGAATCAAGCAAAATTGTCTGTCAGTATAGAAAAGCCTTTTTGAAACAAGAAAACATTTCTAATAACTAGAACTTATCTTACATAGTCAAGTCAGTTGTTCTAAAAACAAAAAACTAAATTATTTGGTTATTTCTTTTCAAGATTTGTTAAGATTTCATTTTATGCAAATCTGTTCCACCAGCTACTTCATTGTCGTCTTCTTCATCATCTTCTTCTTCTTTGTCTTCATCTTTGTCTTCGTCCTTATCTTTGTCTTCATCTTTGTCCTCTTTGTCTTTGTACTGTTACAGAAGTAACTAATGATCTAAAAACGGACTTTTTTGCACTTTTTGGCTGCAGCACATGCATCAGTCAGTGCAGGCAGGTTTAATATGACCTAACAATCTATACTGAATCATTGTGTATTATTGAGTTATTGAGTGGGAGGTTCTTGGTTTAAACTCCACATCTGCAGAGTGAATGAAGGATCTTTACAAACCATAGGATTTGGTTGGGATGATTCTCTAAAAAAAATAATGAACTCAAATAATTGAACTCAAATCCAAACGGAACCGTGTGTTTAAGGGTAGGTCTTTTGAGATGTTTTGCTTTGACCCCTTGTCATCACCACATCCAGCTACAGTTTATTTATTTATTTATTTGTTTGTAGTTTATCTAAATGATGTAGAGTTTCTATATGTGGTTCATAAATAATATTTTCTTTCTCCATTCACCTGCTAAATCAGGCTTTATACATTTACCGGTTCCATTGCTTTACAGAGGGGGCCTTCAGGGCCTGCAGTCAGTGTGGTTTAGATGAATTGCACAAGAAAAACACAAAACAGACAGTTTCTATATTAATGAAAGAGACCTAAGCATTTGTAAAAAAAAATAAATAAATAGGTAATACTTAAATTAAAGAAAAATCCCCTAAAGATGCAAACTGGGCAGGCAGTGAATCATAACTAGGAGGGACAACTCATCTCATTACAACGTTTTACAAGCAATGTCATCATTTTCAGGAAAATTATTCCCAAAATTCTGAGTAATCCCCGAAAGTAGGCCAAACCAACAAGTTCCCAAGTACTTTAGGTTCTATGTTAAAATATTTGTACAGTCAGTAGAGTATATCTTTTAAAATACATAATCTATGTATATCTTTATATTGACGGTCTTCATAAGATATTTATATGGGTTTATGAAAACAAGCATCAGAAAACAAGCCCTTTTTAGCTACTCTTTCTAAATTTAAATAACTACTACCGAGAATTTCTGAATAATTGCAAGCAAAAACAATTTGATGTGAAACCCTGACTTAATTATACAAAAGAATCTAAGAAATGTTTCTTAATATCAGCCTGTAAGGCCATACATGGAATTTCTTCATTAGTATGTTTATCTACACCTCGTATACCTTTGAGACATATTTGGTTAGCACTTGTATTGGAGTTGACTCTTGTTATAGCTGTACACTTGGATTATACTTGCACTACCTGTATGTAAAAGTATCAAATATATACAGTGGTGCTTGAAAGTTTGCAAACCCATTGTCTAGTTTCATTCAGTTCTCTTTCTCTACTTTCAGGCCTTGTGTAAAAATTTCGTTATATTTTTGGTCGTATTTTTGCAAAAATGTAGACGATTCTAAACTTTGCAGCAGCACCTTTGCATGTATACGTATGAGTCTTAGTCTTAGGCTTAGTGTAGTTTGGAAGAACCATGCCTAGATGCTGAGAACTTGAAAAACAGCATGTATACACACACATACACACACACACACACACACACACACACTCACATAACATATACCCACATCATTTTTGATATGACGGAGAGATCTCTTGAAATTTCGGAACGTGGGATGTTGATCTGAGCCGGGGCTCCTCAAAGCTCAAAGCACGGAGCAACATCAGAGCCTGGCGTTCACCACCAGCCACCCACACACCACTCACCTCATGTTTATTAATGCCTCTCTTATCAGTCTCCCCTAATGACTGTGTGGGGAAATCTCTCCTTGCAGCACGCTGTGCGAGTGCTGCTCTGCTGCAACAACTCTGTGTACACCAATCAGCAGAGGGCGCTATTAGTCTTACTCCA
>JBBPCY010072078.1:0-11338 GCA_037974405.1 Brachyalestes nurse | reverse complement strand
GAAGGTCACAGGACAAAAGTATTGGGACACCGCGGCGAGGTGAACGGGTCCCCTTGTGTGAAAACATCCAGAAAAAAATATTTGAAATTTCTGTTATTGTGGGGATTTCCGCATAAAACTATGAGTTTGGTTCTCAAAAAAAAAAAATCTGCGTGTGACTGAATCCGCGACTCCTGATCCGTGTAAAACAGGTGAAGTGCGTTACCTGTTGTACGGTCTGAGATGTGACTATGGTTGTGACGGTTCCACCCTGCTGGACCACCACGCCCTGCTGGTGAGGGGTGTAGACCTGCTGGCCGTGCAGGTAGCCGGCGGTTGGCTCGGTGTACGTCTGCACAAAACAAACACAGGAGGTACCATCACAGTACAGTTTAGAATCTGATACAACTTCAGTACCATCATAGTACATTTTAGATACAGAACGGTTCTGTAGACCTGTGGAGGAGAGCCTTTGCTTGTGTCCGTGTCTGTACCTGTATGACCGGGGCGCTGGTCTGCTGGTATCCTGCGGGGATGCTGTAGATGGCCTGGCAGGGCTGGCCCTGGTAGTAGATGGCGGTCTGGGGCGGGGCGGTGGTGGGGTACTGCTGGGCGGGCTGCGTCTGCACGGTGACGGCCTGCTGCGTGTTGGGGTCCCACAGCGTGGCATAGCCCTGCTGCCCCTGCACCTGAGCGCCGGCCGCCTGCGCGGGAACGGACAGGACGGCCACGCCGGGGTCCTGCGGCGCCACCGCAGGCTGGACGAACTGCTGCGGCTGCGTGGGGATGTGCGCCAGGCTGGAGGCGGCGCCCGCCTGCGTGGTGCTGGGGGCAGGAGAGGTCAGGCCGAGGTCAGGGATCAGCGGCTGGGCAGGACTCTGCTCGAAGGAGACCGCTGGGGTGGCGCCGGCCTCCACCGGCGGGGTGGGCAGCAGGACCTTACCGGCATTGGGATTGGAAGGGTCCACGTAGGTTTGGATGGGGTAACCGGGGGGGTAGGTCATAAAACCTTGACTGGAAGCGTAGACCAGAGGATCGAACGCTAGTCTCTGGAGCTGCTGCTGCTGCTGCTGCTGCTGTTGTTGCTGCTGCTGCTGCTGTTGTTTCTGAGCCTCCCTCTGAGCCACCTCCTGCTCAAACAGCTTCCGGCGCTCCTCGGTGGACAGCTTGTTCCGCGACTCCTTCATCCGAGGCTTCTTCTTGCTGCTGGCGGCCTGGTCGTAGCTACAGGAAACCCACAAGTCAATACTCAGCATTCTTTCCACTGAACTTGTAATGTTTACTTCTCAACTTCTAACGTTCACTGTGATTAAGAACCACAAACTGAAGTGATTCAATTCTACATAATTACGTTCCAGCATGCCACCCAATGTTTACTGAACTCAACATGTAAACAGTCAGGCTGAGCCTATTTTAAAGCTCAAATATCCTACATTCTTCAGTTTTATTATTTAGCCCTTTACTGTGGTTTTATAAGCCAAAAAACAAGATTTCACAGGAGCATTTTCCAACCTCTCTTTATTCCCAAAAATTCAATCAGCTTTTCTTTTTATTCTGAATAAATTTAACAGTTTTTGTTACTGTGCCTGCAAGAGTGAGAGGTTTGGGTCCATCCTTGGATTAAAAAAAACAAACAAAAAAAATTTCATTTTTTATACTGTGAAATGTATTTTATGGGTTTTCAATATTTTATCGTCTATAGAAACATTTATCCACAAAGGCTCAAACTGCTGGTTTTGAAGAGACACATCAGGTCTGTCTTCAAAGACTGATATGTCTTTAGTAAACTGGACTTAGGGTATATTGTTACTCTTCAGAACTAATCAGTTAAATGTTAAGTGTTAAGTATTATACGTATTTTTTTGTAATTAGATGTTAAAAAGCAGCATTTTTAAAATTCATTTTTTAAAGAAGAGATATCATGCAAAACTCACTTTAGTTATAACAGGTCTATGAGCTACAAAACATGTTCATGAAGTTTTTTGCACAAAATCACTCACATAAAGAGATATCACCAGGTTTATTCTTCACAGTGTCAGTCCCGTTGAAAATGAGCCATTTGGACAGAGGGGCCCTGGTGACATCATTAGGGGCCAATTTGCATAGACCCGCCCCTCATCTGTCGAGACCCACCCACTAGATTAGTTGAAGATAGGGCTTAGATTGGGCCCAAAAACGAAACACAACCCTACCGAAGCCCGTGCACCTTGTGTCCCAGCCCAGCCCGGTCCGACACATTAACTGTAATTACCGGCTCGAGCCCGATTTAAACCTGACAATTTTTTAATATGTGGGCCATTATAACACACGTTATCTTGATCACGGCCCGGCCCGGCCTTGGGCCGAGTTCGAGTTCGGGCAGAGAATATAAACTCTAGTTGAAGATCCGCCATGTCGTCTGCTACTTTTAGGAGCGCGGATAAGCCGAGGACTACTGCTACAGACAGAAGCAGGTCACTCAAATCTCTCTACTTTCTCCCAAACAAAGAAAACAGAAGGACTGCGTGGCTCCATTTCTTTTTCGATGCCCGTGTCCCAGCAACAATCGGTTCCATTCCACCTTAAAAAGTTCCACCTTAAGTATTTAAGTATTTAAGGTGGAAGGGAAAATTGGAATAAAGAGCTGACTTCAGCGTTGTGGGGGATCTGTACATGTCTTAGACAAGTCAGCAGATGAGGGAGATGTAAGTACTTCCAAATAATGACAGTTACGTTTCGGGGTGGGTGGAGCTTGGGATGGTGGGGCGTGGCAAGCAACAGCTTATTCACAGGAAAGGTACAGAGCCCTGAAATGGTGTGTTTTGAACGGAACTGAAACTGTGAAGAATAAACCTGGTGATATCTCTTTATGTGTGAGTGATTTTGTGCAAAGAACTTCATGAACATGTTTTGTAGCCCATAGACCTATTATAACTTTGTTTTTTTTTTTTAAAGTGAGTTTTGCATAATAGGTCCCCTTTAAACCAGGACAAACAGACTCATCTGAACAGCAGACTCTAGTACTTTAACCATTAGACATTAAACAAGTCATTTAATTTATGTAATAAAGCACAAAGAGTCCTTGAGACAAAGTAAAGCCTGAAAGCGAGATGGTACTCACTCTGCCATGCCCTGCTCCATATTCAGATCTATTCCTCCATCTACTAAACTACCATCACTGGCAAACACTGGTTTAGCCATGGCTGCCATGGACCTGTAGCTGCCGGTATAGACTGCCAGAGCAAAGAACAGGAAGAACTGCAAAAAAAATACACCAACAAGCAGTGAGTTCTGATGATCAATATTACAGGCTAACTGATTTAAATATACTTTTACACAATCTCATAATATTTGTTTGACATGGAGGAAAAAAACTAAATGTTCATTGTGACTGTAAGTGTGTAAAGCTTGGGGTTCACATCAGAATTTTTAATACGGCATCAACAGCAGACATTTATTAATCGAAATCTTACTTTTAACATAATACAACCACAGGTTCTACTCAGCCAGACTGTACTTACCCATGTCCAGAACGAAGTGTCGTAGAAAACCAGATTCACTGCTGTGTATATTGTCTGAAACATGATAAACGAGACGAAAGCAGACTGAGGATCAAAACCTCGAGGAGGAAAGAGAGAAGCAAATGAGAAGGTCTTACGTTGGCTCCGAGAATGACTCTGGTGTAAAACTTCAGCGTGGCCTCGTTTTCCTCGTGGATCTGCTTCTTGCCTTTGGTTCCAACCTTACCTTTAGGCTGGGAAGATTAGACCAAGGAATTAATACCGCATGAGCATTCCATCAAACCAGTGTTTGTGTTTTACATATGTTTATGGGATCTATGTCTTTCCAAACAAGATGAGAGTTTTCAGCACACTTTGTTTAAGCACTGGAATGAAGAGAAAATGGGAAGCGGACTATCATTTTAAACATGAATGCAAAAAAACATCTGTGACTTTTTTTTTTTTAAAAAGAACAAAAAATTCGGTTTTGGTACAGTATCGGTGTCGGCACATGGAAGCTGAGAGTTGGTTGGCACGCAGTTTTAATACATTTTGTGCTTCAAAAGATTGTTGTGGACTTTTTGCTGGAGGAGTGCAGTCATAAGAAGGTAAGGGGGGGGCATAAGAAAAAAGAAAAACATAAAATTCTTAAGACGCAGGTCCTTTTTGCTAAAAACTGTATTTTAAGCTCTATTTGAACACTTTCTCACTTAAATTCCACCTTACTTTTGATTTTTTTTACTAACAGAGCAATAGGCTGATCAAGCAATCCGAAATGATATTTTTTACCCTCTGACTGAAAGAATATTTTCAATGCTACTAAACAACATGCATTTAAATGTTTCAAAATTTGAACTCTTAAAAATGTGTTTTTGAGGTCTAAATAGTCTTTTTTCACTATTTCGACAATAAAATATAAAGTCAGTCAGCTGGAGCAACTTAAACTCCAGCTCTTCTTTCACTAACCGCCGCAAATGGTGAGTTCTATAATCTTTCCCAACAGAACGCCCTTTCAGGAGCTTTTTCAATTAGCTGATCGCGTGCTGAAATATGCAGATATTCATAAAACTCCAGGCCAGAAGGTGACTTTCCTGCCTGAACAGATCTGACTCTGATCATTTAAATGTATTTATTAATTAGCGGGGACAGTTAGGGTGGAGTAATCTGCAAACTTCCCCATCCCTCAACCCTGGTGCTGGAGGCACACTGCCCTGCACATCTGAGAGTTTTCACTGCTCCCAACATGCCTGATCCAACTATACTATATGGACAAAAGCATTGGGACGCCTGACCATTACACCAACAAGGACTTTAAAGACATTACACTCTAATTCATAGACTTTAATATGGAGTTGGTCCCCCTTCGCAGCTATAACAGCTTCCACTCTCCTTGGAAGGCTTTCCACAAGATTTTGGAGGAATTTTTTTTTTTTGTGGGAATTTGTGTCCATTTATTCTGTAGAGCATTTATGAGGTCAGACACTGATGTTGGATCGACCAGTCAAGTTCTTCCACACTGAACCCCTCCAGCCATGTCTTTATGGAGCTGCTTTGTGTTCTGGGACACAGTCCTGCTGGAATAGAAAAGGTTCTTCACAAAACTAGGTCCACAAAGTTGGTAGCATGGGGGTGTCCAGGATGTCTTCGTGTGTTTGACTGTATACACCTGTAGCAAAGGGTGTAATTGAAACACCTGAATTCAATTAGGAGATGTGTCCCAATACTTTGGTCCGTACCGTGTATCAGCTCGTTAACAGACTCTTACTGAGCTGCAGTTAAAACAGAGAACCAAAAAAACAGAGAAGCACTGAAGTGTGCAGGGCAGGGGCAGGTGAGCTCCCTGAAACACAGCTGTTCAGAAATGCAGACTGCTGAACATGCTGAATGAACGAGTACTGAACGTTATTAGTTCTGAACAGCTGTCTATCAGATCCTCCCAGAAACCACTGTTCAGAACTGGCAGTCTGCTGAATGAACGAGTACTGAACACTCTTGAGTTCTGAACAATATGAGTTCTGACCACTCCTAGTGCTGAACACTCAGAGTACTGAACCCCTGTGAGTACTAAACACTGAATTCTGAACCCTCCGACTACTGAACACTGAGAGGTTTTATCTGGGCTCGTGCAGACTGAACCAGGTCCAAGACACATACCGCCATTTCTGATATTCTTCTCTTCTTTATGCTCCGTGCGCTTGGTGCTGTCCCGTTCTGTCGTGCATTTATTGTCACTAATATTTTAGATGTTTCTCTAAACTGAGCCCTGAAACCTGTCGGACACTGAGACACGCGACAGATCCGAGAAGCCAGACACGTCACGCGACCCTCGAGTTACAGGAACTTTTCAAAATAAAAGACTCAGTTGATCGTCGCAAGTAAAGTAAAGTGGCCCTTTACATTCACACCTGAACACACAGTGTGAAATTCTTCCTCTGTCTTTAATCCATTCGCCAAGTGAAGCAGTGGGCATCCAGGAACACAGCGCCCGGGGAGCAGTGTGTGGGGACGGTACCTTACTCAAGGGAACCTCAGAGGTGCCACTAGCAGTCTTGGGATTCAAACCCATGACCCTCCGAACACAGGTCCACTTGGCCACCAGCTGCCCCAATTAGCTACTGCTACTAATAACAATTCCAAACAGAAATAAAATTATTTATATGAATTTAGCAGAATCTGTCATTATGCAAGAAAAACATAGCACCGGGTCAGCTGGTGGTGTGGGGGTTTCGGGAGTTACCTCTGCCATTGGAAATCTGTGGGTTTTAAATCCCAAGACCACCAATGGCACCACTGAGGTACCAAGCCACATGCTGCTTTCTAGGTGCAGTCAGCAGTGCTTCATTTAAATACAGAGGACTCAAGTATTCCTCTGGGATCAATACAGTATATTAAACAGAAAATATGTTTATATGGAAAAGATACAAATTATTTGTCATAATTGTAATGTCTACCAGAGGAGGAAGGGTTTCCTTTCTGAAACCTGGGTCTTATTTGCCACTGCCATCTTGCTTTGGTGTCTGGGCTTAAACTTCTGCCAGGCTGCTTTGTGACGATGTCTGTTGTAACAAAGTGCTGTAAAGGAGAACGCCAAATATGAATGAGTGTATTTCCCATATGAAGTGATTAACCTCACTTTGGACACAATTATGCAATTTCATGTAATTTATTTTTTAAAAATAATTAAATTAACAGAAAAAAATCTGGATCATTGCTTTATTTCAGAAAAATGATTAATTTCAATTATTTACAAGGACAAATTAGACACTCTTTTAAGGATCAATAACACGCTTAAACTGGAAATCACTCTTAATAAAATTAATCAACATTTTATGCATTTAAGCTATGGCAGTTTCCTTCAAGTAATCTATTTCAGTAATCTTAGAGTTTGGTGAAAGCTCCGCCCATCCACCACAACAGTCCTCTTTTTCTCGACACTCTTAGTGTGCAGGAGATCCGTGGCCTAGAGGACAAAGGTTTCTGGTTATCAGTTGGAAGGAGCAACAGTTTCTGTTCTTTGAATGAGGAACACATGCAGGAGGTCCATTATTTAGGACACATTAGCAGGGAACCCCAGTGATCTGGTATTGAGTATCTGGAACCCCGAAGATGGTTGATCAAGCTGTATTGACTTATGAGAAAGTTCTCATAATCAAATGTAGTCCATATGCAACAAGCATATAAATTCACCTCAAAGACAGTTGGACAGTTCTTGCAGTGGAGATAGAGCTGAGGGATGTACCTTTTAGGAGGCAGAGGAACTTCTATGGCATTGAGAAATATCTAATAATTAACATGGTGAATTCCTTTTCTACGCAATGCTTGTAAAGCAATTTTAACACATCAGTTATCTATTTTACCTCGATATTCACTCAATATCAGTACCTGCAGTGACACCCACGTTCTTCCATGTGCTAGTGCAATCAAAGACCTGGGCCCCGAGTGCCATCCCTCCTCTTCAGGACTGTTTTGAACACACTGACTGGGACAAATTTAGGGAGGCTGTAACATAAGGCAGCTTAACCAACCGGGAGGAGGACACGGCGTCAGTGACTGGCTACATCATGAAGAACAGACGTAGACGACTTGAGCACTGATGTACGTCGTTCAGGATACGAGTGTCTGCTAAATGCTGTAAAAGTAAACGTACATCAGCAAGTGGACTGATGACATTAATGTATCGAAGATTATCACCACAAGCCCCAACCAGAAGTCATGGATGACTGCAGAGGTGCACACACTGCTGAGAACTCAAGACACAACTTCAGATCAGGTGGTGCAGCTGCGTGGAGAAAAGCAAGAGACAGCCTAGCCCAGGCTAATTCCAGGACACTGAGGATGTACAGCGCATGTGGCAGGGCATTTCCACCTGCCTGTGTTGGTGAGGCCTCCTTTCCAGATGTGCTAAATCACTACTGTGCATGGTGTGAAGCACAAAATGACAGGCCAGTGAGGAAGTCCACCCCATTACCAGGTGCTTCGTCTGTCCATGGCTGATGGGTGAGGAAAACTCTGCTTAGACCCGACCCATAGAAAGCTGCTGGTCCAGACAACATTCCAGGTTGTGTGGTCAGAGGATGTGCACACCAGCTGGCAGATGTTCTCACAGACATCTTCAGTGTCTCTCTGAGCACCGCCGTTGTTCCATGGTGCTTCAAAGCCACCACCATCATCCCTGGGCCAAATGACTTCAATGCTTCAAAGACTACCATCCCATCACACTCACACACACTGAATTTAATAACAAACTGTACATACCACACACACACACACACTGAATTTAATAACAAACTGTACATCACACACACACACATTATGGCTGAAATGACAATAAACACCCTCTCGACTTATTTTCAATCAAGTAAAACAAAGGTTTTCATTATTTTGTATTCAGTGCGTGCATGCTCTTGAATATGTTTTTTTCCTCTCGCAATTATAAGCAAACATATATATATACCGCAAAACTGTATTTAAGTACAAAGAACTGAAATTACAAATGCTGACCCTCATCCCTGTACGCCCAAGTGTAAACACACACAGCGTGTTGTACAGCGCATGCGCGAGATTTCAACATGGCGACTCCCTTGAAACTCGTGTGTCTCGAACTGTTTCCAGCGTGTTTACATCCTCTACACGCGGCTGTGAGCTTGTCCCACTTCAGTCGGAGCTTCTCTGGCTTCAGCGAGCTTCCGTGCACGCTGCTGTTATCTCCTCAGGAAGCCCAGCCCAGCCAGAAGCATGGTTTTGTGGTGTGTGTCCATGCGGTGCCGGAGGAGGAGCTCTGTGGAGGTTCTCCTGGTGGGTGCAGGAGCCAGAAGGTTCTGTGTCTGTATGTGAGCAGAACGTTTCTGTCACACTATGAACTTGGAGAGGGGTGGAGCGGGACGGCCCGCCTGCTGTCCCCTCTGCCCCTCAGCAGGGTGGTTATTGGAGCCCGGACCAAGCTCAGTTTCAGATGGGCCTCCTCAGAGAAGTTCTCCAGTCTCCTGCTGCTGCTGGCCTCCTGTCATAAACAGACGCTGCTGGCTCGGCAGGGAGATGTGCTGGTCCTGCCGTACCACCCCCTGATGAGCGATGAGACCACCCAGACGCAGCAGTGTCTGTCTGAGCTGGTTGTGCTGGAGTGTACTCCAGTTACTCAGGGCGTGATCACCATCCACACTAAAGTTATAGTGTCGGACTGTAGGGATCTGTCACAGAGCCACGCCACGCTGGACCCCCCTGTCACCCCCCTGAGCAGACCTGCACTCTCAGCCCTGTTCGTCTCTGACTTTGCCCACTATGCCAACAGTCTGGGTCCAGGCAGCTCCTTGCTGAATAATAAAGTGCTGCTCAGCTCTGGCTTTGCAGGGTTTCTCCAGGCTCTGGAGTGCAGGCTCGATGTGAAAGTTGTTGATGTTTCCAGCCTCTACAGACAGCACAGATTGAGGCCTATAGTAGAGCAGGATGCTGAAGTGGACACTGACAGCGTGATCTTTGTGAGCAAGACCTTGTTACTGAAGCTAGGGTTGTTCAATGGGGAGTGGGTTGTAACTGCGTTGGTCCCATCTTTAGGGAAGGGAAAAAAGTCCTCAAGGACAGACCTGGCGCTGAGTCATGGAGAAGCAGACAGTGAAAGCATATCAAAGGTTACAGCCAAGACCAGAGAGGATGTCCACCTGGCTAAGATCATGGCATTCGATGGGGACAGGTTTCTAGACGTGGATGTCAGTAGTAATGTGGGGTTCATCTCACTTGTTCAGTGGTTTAACTTGTCCAGTGGAGAACCAGTGCCTGTTGGTAATAAGGCGGTAAAAATAAAGGTGAGCTGTGTCTCTAAAGTGTTGTGAGTTGATGAGTGGCGTGACCGTAAGGCACTGAGGTATTTTGAAATGGATTTTTGCAGAGATGGAACAAGCAGCCATCACAGACCGGGTTGAAACTTTCTGCAAGTGCATGCTGTTCTGCTGCACCCTCTTATGCCAAGGAAGTGCATGTCGACGTCGTCATATCTCTGGACTACAACTCCCATGGACCCTTTGACAACCTTCTCTTTAAGCACTTCAGTACACCAAGGTTGAAAAACGTCTGTTTTCTTGCTGTCTGTGAACTGGACTGTTTTAGTGGTGTGTTTCTTTAAAATTCTCCTCCCTTTTGTGTTGTAGACTTGTCCAGCAGGGATGGATTTTGGGGATCCCAACTCAAGGACACCCAGATCTTGTGGAGAGCAGCTCTGATGGAGTCACAAGGTTTTCTTCTTTTTGTATAATGTGACTCATTTATGGTCAAATGTACACTACACTTTCTCACTGAATGTTCTGGGAAGCTAAAAAAAATACAGAAGTAAGAACAGCTGCATGTAATCACATGGCATATCATTGTCCTTCCACTGTAGCTTGGCGTGTGGCAGTGAGCCGTTCTTGTTTATGACCGAGTTATGTTCCCTGCAGGTGGCCAGTCTTATATTTTAAGGTGAAACAGGTGAAAGGCTTTTCTGGAGAGGAAGGAGAGGTGGCATCTTATCTGGCAGACACAGACCACACCTCTTTGTACACGGTAAGAGGAAACAGCAGTAGGCAACACTGGTCCAGTTACTTTTCATTTGGGCAAATTGTGCATTCAAATGGGTTGTAATTGTTATGTGACTCACCTAGTTTCTATTAAAACAGACCCTTTGTCTGCATTGAGAGATTCATTTTGATCCTCTTCAATGCACTGGAGTCAAAATAACAAAGATTAAAATCCGATCAACCCTTCAGCCTCCCAACCTTCTAATGGAGAACTTTTCCAAAGGAGTGGGGACCATTACTGCTGTGAAATGGGGATCAATTCAGTATCTTTGATTACAGAAGTAGTGCTGAGTCAGTAGGTATCTGGATTAGTGTTGCATCCAGACACCCATTTGTACAGGGTTCACAGTTCAATATGGGGCACGCAGTATTAAGTTACCCAAATTAGGTACGCATTTGCGCTGTGAACACTCAAACCTGTTGTTTTTTTTTTTTTCTTTCTTTTTTTTTTTTCCCGGCCGGGAAAAAAAAAACTCAAACCTTTTATAATTTTTGTTTTACTTCAGTAAAGTTGAAGTTTTTAAGTTTATCTAGCTTAGTTTTCTTTAAATTTGACTTTTCAGGTTTGTGGCCATTGTTAAATATTTATTGCTGAGGAGTGAGGCCATTTTGATGGTGAGGCCATCGTTAATGGTGTTATTCTTTCTGCTAAATATTGTCAAAGGTCTTGGGTAGTACCATGTTCACGGTATTCACTATGCTGAAATATATAATTATATATATTGTTAGGGCTATAACGATAAGCGATATGCAATAAACTGAAATCCATGAACCTGTGTCGCGGTGTGAGAAGGCAGAATATTTATATATATATATATATATATATAATGTGGG
>JBBPCY010072077.1:0-11338 GCA_037974405.1 Brachyalestes nurse | reverse complement strand
GATCACACAGAGAGGAACCACCAGAACTCTCTCAGATCACACAGAGAGGAACCACCAGAACCTTCTCAGATCACACAAAGAATCTTTTATGGTGGATGGACGATTTTTTGTTAGTTAAGTCAATTAAATGAAGATGTAGATGTTCTCATCAGTGCTCAGTGAAGAGGCGAGTCTTCAGTCTCTGTTTGAAGACTGAGAGTCTCAGCAGTTCTGAAGAAATTTGTTCCACCACTTCAGCGCCAAACCGGAGAAAAGTCTTTATGCAGGTCTTGTACATTTGAAAAGAGGTGCTTAGAGTCGAGCTGTGCTTGATTATCTTAGAGGGCGAGCTGAGACCTGTGGTCTTATCAGAGTTATAGAAACAGAACCATTATTTTGTAGGTGAGGTTTTGAATCTAATTTAAGCACAACAGGAAGTCAGTGAAGGTAGGTCAGACATATTCAGGGCGATCTAATTTCAGTTTAGGTTTGTGTGAAATCACCACTCCATGACCTCACCAGGCTATTCTAAACGTTGCTTCTATAACTGTGTTATGTTAGCATTAGCATCACTAAATTAAAGCTAGCAACCATCCATCCCTTTTGGAGCTGTCTATCCTGGGGGTTGAGGGTTCTCTAAGGGTTCCTGGAGGTTATCACAGTCCTCATAGGAGCCCCCCCAGTCCCTCAAAGGTCCATCCTGAGGCAATTTAACATCTCCAGTCCACCTGATGTGTCTTCGAACTGTGGGAGGAACCCAGAAATCCCAGCAGAAACTCATGCAGACATGGTGAGAATCAGAAGCCGAATCAGAAAACTTTATTGATGCCGGAGGAAATTGCTTAGCACATATGTGGAGAACATATACACAGGACCTTTGGATGAGAATCAAGTCCAGGATCTTCAACAGCACTAACCACAATACCACCTATCAATTAACATAATGCTAATAAATCACATTGACAAGTGGCACCTTTCCTCAAACTGTCCCTTCGAGGGATCCTCAAACACACCCGGGAGCAGGGAGTTGGCCGGGCATGTCAGGACTGATGGGAAAATGAGTGAAACGACACGCGGATTAAAGCGAAACAAAACAGTTGCTCAGTTGGGTGTCCAGGCATGAGCCCCACCCTGATGTGGCTCACAGCTAATGAACACAAACTCGATCAGCTGTCCCGTATTGTTACGCTGCAAAGACAGGAGAAAGATCTAATGGACAGAGTAGAATAAGGGTGGATATCTGCTCCTCATGTTCATCCAAATGCACTACGAATATTTACAGTATAATCAGATTTATGTTTCCGAATCATGCATAACTTGATATTCTGCTAAATTCTGCAAATAAACTGTAATTGTACATTAATAAAGTAGAGTGTTTTCATATCTCACTGATAAACAATCTGCAGTAAATTAATACTGCATTTCCACCACCTTGAACCACACCACATTGTTAATAAAGCAGAATAATTTATGCAAACCACCAGACAATTTTATGTCTTAAGTTTGTGTGTGTGTCCTGATTTTCTGCAGATAGAACTTTTTTACACCACAAATTCATCTTTTTAGTAAAAGACTAAAAGAAGAGAAATAGTGTTTTGAGGTTAAAGGTCAGGTTTAGGTGTAGTGTTACTGAGGTTAAAGGTCAGGTTAAGGTGTAGTGTTACTGGGGGTAAACGTTCTTACAGATATAGTAATACCAACATTGTGTGTGTGCATGAATACTGATTTCTGTATTTTCTCTGAGTTTATACTTTCACATGACTGTCAGCTGACCTGAGAGCAGTGGTGGTTTTGCCCACAGACGTGTCCGCTGTGCTTAGTTTTGAGCAAGATGCTACACTACCCACAGCGGCTTTCGCAACACACACATTACTGGCAGACATGCGAGACAGCCAAGATATAAACATAAAATGAGGGCAGTCAACAGATCACGCATGTAAAATGCAAAAGCCATCATTTGTTTTCTGCTTTAGACTTGTAACGTTGCCCGCTAAGCCCACACGCTGGAGCCTGGTTGCTCAGTTTAGGCTACAAGCTTCACGGTCGGCTTCCTCAGCCAAAAATGAGAACATAGCACTTGAAGTTTCCGTACCTTCACAACAGAGCACACAAAGCAGGGAGACCTCACTTCACTAGAGTACTGATATCATTCTGTTATATAAAGAGGAAAAAGCAAGTAGACTGGATTTTGTTCGATTATGTTCTTTTTTAGGAGCCCAGTACACGTTTGTCAGAGGTGTCTTTATTTGATGTATTTAGTGTAATTCAAAAGTTGACTTTATTTGTCCCAAATGGTGGGAAATTTGGCTTGGGGCTCACCATGCTAAATTTATATTGCAAGTAAGTAAGTAAATAAATAAATAAAACAGGCTAAGAAAAGACACAAACATTACAATAAAATAAAAAATCAATATAAAAACATCACCACGTCACCATTTGAACTTTTGACTGAAGTTGAGATAAAAAACTATGTGTGGCATGATACCATTTTCTCATGTTTGATCATGATAACAATACTGACACTGCAACCTTCTTCTAATCTTCTGATACTGATCCAATACCATATTTTCCCTCTTCAACAACTAATATGTTATTAGCACATCTGTCTGAATCTGAAACAGCTATCTACGTCCTCTAGGGGGTGCTGTGTAAGTTATAAAACTCCAGTTTCTACCCCGATACAGTGCCCAGTGTGTGTATTCTGGAGTTCTGCACACATGGCTGAATCTCCAGCAGTTCTGTGTTAGACGTGTTCTAGTTTAGTGTTTATGCAATCGTTCAGGATTACTCCGAAAACAGATCCGGAGATTTTAAGATTCAGGATTCTTTATTTGTTATACAAGTACAACATGCAGTGAAATGTATACTAGACTGCTCCTTTTTTGCAAGCATTATTAAAAACCTTATTTTAAACTAAACACTTTAAATCTGAACATTTCTAAAACACAAATAAAAATAAAACTAAGTACAAGTAAAGTAGAAATAAGTATGAAAGTAACTACAATTTTGAGTTTAGAAACACAAATCTGAAAATTTCTAAAACATAAATCTAAAAAATGTTTGAACAAGGAGCAACACAAATTAAAGGTAAAATATATAAGCTAAAATGTAGTTTTATATATGTATAAATATGTACAATGTCCAAATTTTGGGCCGGTATCAGAGTGTTACCAATATTCAGCCAACGCTGTAGTGTTTTAAACCTCCACCCTGGATGGACACAGGATGGATCATTTATAATCTTGTTGGCCTCAGCACAGCCTGCTCTGAGGTAAACTGCAGGGAAGGATGCTGATTCGGACAAGAATCAATCAAGAAAAAAGAATCAATAAAGAAGCGAGAAAGAAAAACGTGGATCAGAGAGGGAGAGAGAGAGAGAGAGAGAGAGAGAGAGAGAGAGAGAGAGTCAAGATAGAGAAGCAAGAGAGAAAAAAATGGATGAGAGTGAGGGAGAGGGGGATTTAGAGAACAAGAGAGAGAGAGAGAGACAGAGGTCGGAGAGAGTGAGAGAGAGAGCAAGAGACAGTCTGTAAAGATAGAGAAGGAAGAGAAAATAAGCGGATAAGAGAGAGACAGAGTGAAAAAGTGTATGAGTGAGAGAAAGAGGGTTTAATGTTAAATTAATACAAATGAAAACAAGGTTAACATCAGAACATCAAAACCAGAATGAAACTGATTTTGCATGCTTTCATCTCTAAATAAATAAACAGAATTAAACATTAAACATTAAACTTCAATCAAATCAGTCTATGGAACACTAATTTAATTGCAGTTTACGGAAGAACTGAGGGATGGAAAATGAACAGATTAAGTGAGAAGGCACATAAAAAAAGGCACAAATGAAAACTGGAGCTCTAA
The DNA here is from genome assembly GCA_037974405.1 of Brachyalestes nurse. Lineage (NCBI taxonomy): Eukaryota > Metazoa > Chordata > Actinopteri > Characiformes > Alestidae > Brachyalestes > Brachyalestes nurse. The sequence goes on along the minus strand of JBBPCY010072077.1, from coordinate 7,501 downwards.
ACAGGCGAAAAACATGAGAGAGAACAGAAAACGACCAACAGGACGAGAGTAACTCTCAAGGCCTCCGGATTTCTCGACACAAATAATATATTTAAGTTTTAGCTCATGTTTGTGTTTACATTCTGTCACAGCGCCCCCTGCTGTTCTGATTATGGCAGAGATACTCTTCAGCACTTAGTGTAGCATCACTGCTCTTTCAGTTCTACTCCTAACATTAGTTTAATTCTAATTCCGTCTTCGCTTGTCTCAAGTAAAGGTCCAGGTTGGTTAAACTTCACTTTTGTCACTTTTCACCGTCTCACTACAACACACTTTTTTAACACATGCGGTTCAAGACGTAGGAGATCATTACTCTACACAGACTCTTTACGTAAACACTGTGCTGACTTCACTGCAAAACTAGGCTTTTCAAAAACAGAAAACGAGGAGCAGCACGCCGATTGGTTGTTGTATACGAGCTGATTTGCATATTTACCACATAGTAATTGGGTTTCAGTCTGGTTGAGTGGAGACGCATCTGAGTACTGAATATAAACACGTGAACTAAAATCTGATAAGGATTCGATCCAGATACAGTTAACATGAAGTGAGGAGGTATAAATGGAGTCTACAATGGGTGGAGACTCCATTTATAATGGTGAGAACTATTTGTGTCCTGAGTTCGTGAGAACAGCTCGACTGTGGTTGCTGGTTGCACATTTTAATCAGATAAACTGATCTGATGTTATACTCTTTGGTTCTTCAACCGTTCTTGGACTTATAAAAGGTCTGTATTTGGTATAGAATGGGGGGGCCAAGCATTTCGCTTTAGGAGGCCAGTGTTTGTGGAGGAGCCAAAAAAAAACAAAGTAAATGGATAAAATAAAACAGCTCAGTGGATGGATGAGGGGTAACTTTGGGGTGGGCCTAACATTAGTTTTCATCAATATTAGTGTTCAGCAGCCTAATCTCATTTTACTTTCGAACACTTATCTGGGTCCAGCAGGCTGAGGAGGACGGCCCAGACGTTTTTTTCCCCGGACCACATCCCCAAGGCAACCCAGGTTTGCTCTCATCACGGCAAATTTATTAAAGGAATACAATTTATTAAAGAATACCCTCTTATTGGAGAGTCTACATAGAATTAATATTATCAATAATAATAATAACCGGAATAACTGACCTACACATGAGAGACTTAAATGCTTAAATAAATTAGACTTGCGTCTTCTTTAAACACACAGACCTCTTATCCAACACTGATCAGTGTGCAGCATTAGACATGGGGCTGAGAGACACACACACACACACACACACAAGTTGCGTGCTATGCAAAAGTCTTGAGCCACCCATTTCTTTTGCACCTTGTTGGTCCAAAACTTTATGCCTGTCAGACCATCTTATCTTTGTCATACTGATCAGCGCCTGATCATCTGGAATCATGTGCTCCTGTTTCTTCACTGGTTCAGGACTTCAGTTAGATGCTCTTTGTTCTGCTTGAATGATTCATTCGTAGGTCACTGTGTGTCTTAACCAACAAAAACATTCCTCTGAAACTGGTCAGGTTCAGGGACTGGACTGGAAATGAGAGTCTTTGGAAGTCCTTCAGGAAGCCTGGATATAATATAAGAAAGCTTTTGGAAGTAAAGGACTTTTGTACAGTACTGTAGGTAGATACAATAATATAAAGCAATTTCCTCCAGGGCCAATAATTCATATATATATATATGCATTACTGAGAAATATGTGTTCATATGTAAGTTCAGCATATGTACTCTCAGCTCAGTGCAGGTAAAACTTGAGCAGGTGTCAAATTTCATGTGCAGTGACAGCCAATGAGAGTCTACACCGCCCCGCACTGAGGTCCTGCATGAACAGCCCGGGCGTTAAGACAGCCAGGAAGTTCCCATGAGCCACAGTTTCACAAAAGACCTCCACTGTGTGAGACACAGAGAGTGAGTTAGAGAGAGAGAGAGAGAGAGACTCATACTGCACTTGTGCGACTGACTGTAATCTGGTGAGTAGATTCTATTCCCTCCTCATCTTCTTTATTAGCAGTGAGAATGTTATTCCAGCTGAGCTTTTAAACCCATTAAGTGTTTTTGCAACAAGAGAAAAGGCTTGAAAGTGATTCTGTGTGAAGTTTGTGAAGTTTGAGCGGATTAAGAGTTCTGGCTTAGATTAGAGTGAGCAAATGTTTGCGAAATGCTTTAAAAAGTTCTGACTTGGGACGGCACCAGGACATGCATGGAGTCCTAATTGTCGGACTTTGTCAAGCATGCAACATTGTTTCAATAAGCAAGTCTTTTTTTTTCATTGAAAACATCAAAACAATGTGTTCTGCAAAGTAACTGAGGCCGTAAGAGTGGTAGACACTTGGTGAGGACACTTTGCATCAGTCTGATACAGCAGGTCTTTCCACTCCAGTGACAGAAGGTGACTGTTGCACCACAGGGGAACCTGCAGGCGCTTAGAAGGAGTGATTTCGAGACGTTTCGAGGCGTTTTGGAGAAAAGTATCAGTATGACTTCACTTCGTCACTGTTGTCACTTTTGACTCAAAAAAGTCACCTTGAGATACGGGGATTGTGGTAAGAAAGTGATACAAATGTAACCAGATTTGTTTTGTTTGTAAAAGTAGAGCGAGCTGGTGAGGAGAACGCAGCTTTGGTTCCAGATTCGGTTCCTCCAGCCGTTGTGTGGATTGTGAATCTCCATCAGCAGCTACTCATTTAATTTAATGAAGGACTGATGGAGTCAAACCAGGTTTCTGATGAAACTACAGTAATACTGGACTTCCACAATTAACACACTGATCACTGTTTACTGTATATTGTTATTTGTATTTATTCTTTCAAGTTTTATTTAGTGTATTTAGTATATTTATATATTTATATAACACTAAAGTGAAAAGACTGATTTTTGCACAGTACTGTGCGTGACAGAGTTTTAGTACTTAGTGATACATTTAGTACTTTGTGTCATCTTGCACCGGTCCTACAACAAACTGCAGAACGTGAGAACGTTATTCTGAGTAAAACCGAGAGGTACTTTCCGCGGGAAGACAAAGGTTACAGCACGGTTAAACGAGTCACGTAAGATGTTCTCTCTTCTCTGGCGTGGTGTGAATCCCCTTCATGCTGGTGTTCTGATGCAGTGTGCAGTTTCAAGAGCAGTTCACTCACTTCCTGCTCTCTTTGCTGACTGCAGTGCTCCTTGGTTCCCTCACTCATCTCGCTGTGAGTCCACCTCTTTATTGCCCATTTATCTGCTGTTTCTGCTGCTTGTTTGCTCTGAGGGTGACCTCTGTTGAGTTAGGAGCTCATCTGGAGGCCACACTTTGGTTCAGGCTTGCTCTCCGGCTCTGCCGTCCCACCGTTTCCTCAGGTCAGCGCGGCAGAGCTGAAGGGGGGCTCAAAACAAGCCGCATCTTCTCCAGGTGTGTCATTAAAGCTGAGGTCATAGTACAACTCCTGAAGACGTCATCTTTTTGTTTTTGAGCTTTGCGGCAGGTGAAATGACACGTTTGTGTGTGTGTGTGTGTGTGTGTGTGTGTGTGAACACTTGTGAAAATAACACACTTGTGTGTTAGTTTAAAAGCTCACATGCGGCTGCGGGTGTTGTGCTATAAATACATGGCGGTGCTTATCAGTAGGAACAACGTGGCTGAGTGCTATTTTAGGAGTTGTGAAGCTCTGCTGTGGAGCAAAAGCGGTGACAGTCCAGTTATTACGTCTGGATGTGTAGATATGAATGATGTGCTGACAAATAGTTTATTATTATTATTATTATTATTATTATTATGATGACTATGATTCATATTAGTATCGTTATCATTGTACTATGTTACTACTCCTAATTCTCCTTTCCCCTAGTGCTGCTACTACTACCACCTATATACTTTTATTATTTTTTAGACCAAATACACTCCAGTGTGTACAGATATATATATGTATGTGTGTGCCATAATGTATTTTGTATCATAATGTATCTGTGCCTTAAGAGTGAGGAAAAAATGCTCTCTTGGTCCTTTCTCTAAAGAAACTAAAAAAAGCAATGAGTGTTGTCTGCAGAACCGTTTTCCAAATTATGTGAAAGTATGAGAAACTCCAATAATGTAAGGTTCTTTACCAGGTCCTACAGCTGTCCAAGCCAAGGTCTATTAAAGGAACCTTAGAGGAACCCAGTCAGTGTCAGTCCTTTTCTGAACTCACGGTTCGCTCTACCTTTCATTTGCTGTGTATTGGCAGGAACAACGATATCACAACACAAGTGACATGTGTCATAATATGACATGAAACAGAACGTCATACAGACAACAGAAATAACTACGTGTGTCAACGTAGCCTTCAAATCTTCAGAAAGAAGTCTTCATGAGATGGGGACTGTAACCAATTCACCTCCCAACCAATCAACAAACCAAACTAAAAAACATTCAACCAACCAACCAACCAAACAAATAAACAATTAACCAACCAACCAACGGAAAAGCCAACCAACCAATAAACTAACCAACCAATCAACCAGCAAACCAACCAAACAACCTCCCAACCCACCAAACAACCAACCAAACAACCTCCCAACCCACCAAACAAACAACCAACCAAAACCCACCAACCAGCCAATCAACCAACCAAAAAAAACAACCAAGCAAACGCCTACTAACCAGCCGATCAACCAACCAACCAAACAACCTCCCAACCCACCAAACAAACAACCAACCAAAAACCCACCAACCAGCCAATCAGCCAACCAAAAAAACAACCAACCAACCAACCAAACGCCTACCAACCAGCCGATCAACCAACCAACCAACCAACTAACTAAACAGTTTCTCAACCACATAACCAACCAAATATCCCAATATCAGCCTAGGGTGGCCATTGTTAAAGTGTGTCTTCTTATATTAGAGTGCAGGTCTCGATTTGTATATTCGTTATAATTTGCATTGATGTTTAATGTTTAACTGTAGTTGAGTGAATGAATCTCCAGATTCCATGAGATAGCACTTGATTAAAGGTAACAATATTTGTCGGTGATGCTGAAACATTTTGTGATCATCTGCTTATTTTTGCTGATGTTTTGATGAGTAATGCCAAGTCTTAGGCAACTGCAAAAATAAAATGTAAAAACTGTTTAGATGAGCAGTGAGTGTTTTTTTTTTTCAAATTAAAATACTATATAATATACTAAGACTAAAAAGAAAAAATACAAACAACACTATGTATACTTCTATATACTGTTACTTCTATTATTTTTTTAGACCAAATATACTCCACACACACACACATATACATATATATTTTTTATACAAACATATATTTATATTTGAATAGTGAACATTTTTGAATGTGCTGAATACTTTCTATGGGTTATGCTGCTTCTATGTTCTTTTGTACTGTCCGCTTTGCTGCTGTAACACTGTAAATTTCCCACCTGTGAGACTTAAATCTTACAAGAAGTTACATTTCTCTCCTGTTTGAGATAATGAACCTAACTAGCCTTGTACATATTTAACTCTATTGGATTCATGCATAGATTTTAACTGCAGGGCCACAGCAATGCAGTCTAACGGGATCCTCCCCGTCACAACATGACTCTCTATAATCCTAATTATTATGCTGTGGACGGAGACGGGCCTGTTTGTGATTGCGGGACGTCTGAATGCACAGGTGCAGCATTTCGACTTCTTAGAGGACATAGAATGTGCTGTAATTGTAGGTCGGTTGGAGAACGATCTTTCAAACCACAGTTGCGTCATTATTACACAGTTTTCAGTCCTGTTGACTCGCTCTTAGCTCTGTGGTTTTCTAGACTCCTCAGCACTCCTCGCAGTACCTCAGAAGTCTTGGCGCCCCGTCTCTCCCCAGTTGATCCCCTGTTTCTTTGTGGTGGGTTGTGGTCAGAGATGTATGTCACCAGCAGGGAAACAACGTTCCCTAATAGGACGGCATAATATTTGAATGCTGCTTATCTGAACATTTTCATATCCGCTGTGACACGTGTCGGGCGAGCAGTCGGCTCCGGCGGTTTATCTTCTGCTCTTTTTTTTTTTTTTTCAGTCGTATGGTTTCCGACGTCTGATCTTCAACAAGCATTCGGTCAAAGTTCCTCTTTTTTTGCAGAACTTTAGTACAACAAAATCTTCATGAACTGCTAGGATGAGACCTGAATGAGCCACACAGACCCACCTAGAGGAAGATTTGACTGTCTTTTCTTTATCTAATCAGAAATTAATCGTCTTCTTATTTGGAGATTATCGAAGTTTTTCTCCCATTTAGGAGAAATAAGGAGCAAAAAAATAAAATCAACTTAAGACAGAAGTTCTTGTGCTGTTCTCATCAGTTTTCGTCTCTTTAACCATCTTACGGATTTCAGAACTGGCTGACTTTTTTTGAGTAGTTTTGAGACTTGAATTTGATCAGTAAGGCAAATTTCAGATGTTCTACAGGCTCAGTTATAAAACAGTGGTTGAAAATGGTCAAAAATCTTGTACTGGTGTTAAACTGAGCTGAGTCACGTTTACAGGCTGAACAAAGAAAAGACCTTAGTCTGAATGTTCCTTTCCTCTGGGTACCACTAACCTAGTTCACCCTAAAACCACTTCCAGCTTAACCTACATGACACATTATGCACGACACATCTGGTTGGCGAAGGCAGGTGTGCCAAATACAGATAAATAAATCCATAAATATACAAACGTATAAATCCAGTGATGTAACTCCAACACCAGAGTCAGGATCATTAATTCAACTCAATACCATGAAACTTCTCAAGCACAGTTTTGCCTGATATATAGACTCTGTGTAAAATAAATGAGCCCACACTGCAAACACCTCACTAAAGGCCAAAGCTCTTAATGACATCTTTGCTAAAGTCTTATGACAGCTGACATGAGCATTTATCAGAATCAGGATCAGGAAACTTGATTGATCTCGGAGGAAATTGCTTATGTTGACTGCACAGAGACACAAAGACAAGAGCAATATAAAATATAATGTCAAAAGAGAAATCTCCAAAGATGCTCTAAATATCTAAAATATATATATATATATTGAGTACACTATGTTATTTACACATGCTGTGGTCAGTACATACATGCAGAGTATCAGTTCTCATGAAAGCTGCCCTAATTTATTTTTACGGTCACTTTGTCTCTGAAAATGTTTCGATTAACTGATTCTGGTTGCAATAAACAAATAATTAGGCCTGTGACCTTCATGTCCTTATTAAGATTATATTATATTTGCTTTGTTCTGTTACGCTTCTCTTAATACTCCACAAAAGGGAAGCTTGCATAGTCGTATAAAAAAAACAGCCAGAAAAAACATTTTCAGAAAAGGAACTTTATACTGAACTTAATATAAATACAGTTCCGGAACAAAAATAAAAGAGAACTGGAAAAATGTTCAGTTTCTCAGCTTTTATCTTTTATAGCTGCAAGTGTTGAACTGAACAGCTTTGCCTTAGTTTTTTAAGAACTGCTGACAATATTTCTCCTCATTTCCAAATAAAAATATTGT
>JBBPCY010072076.1:0-11340 GCA_037974405.1 Brachyalestes nurse | reverse complement strand
ATCAGGGGAGAGCGCGAACGCAGTCCCCCACTACCAGAAATTATGCAGTCGAGATTCCCACATTTGGGGAATTCGCAAGGGTCAGCACAACCCGGAGTGCAATGGTTGAGCCTCGCCCTGGGTGAACCACCTTCCTGATCATGGTATCTTCCCTGCCAGGTATTAACTAACATTAGAATCAGAAAACTTTATTGATTCTAGAGAAAATTGCTAGTGCTAGGACTGCACAATCACACAGAAGCGCAAAGACAAGAGCGTTATCAATGTAAGTAAATGTAAAGTCAAAATAAAATACTCTATCATATACACTGTTTGCTATGTAAACAATATGCTCTGGTCAGTATCTGAAAGAAGTGGATTCAAATACTATAAGTAGAATACAGAAATATTCTACCTGGTATATCATATTGTATACCTAGTCTGCAAGTTACAGGGGGTCCAAAAGTTGCGAAGGAGATCCATTCCTACGACAGTGATGTAACCCGAATTTTGGTGTAAGCTGAAACATACGCCAGCGTAGGTTAATCATCTATCCTAACACAGCTGTAAAATCTATAAGAAAAAAATGACAAATGTGAGCTCGAATAGTCGAGACCCTCATAACTCGAGGACCCCCTGTACTGCACATAATAGTAACACAGGTAAGCGCAAGGTGCAGTACGCCTACCACTACTCATGCACACAAAGAGACCTACATAGGCCTGATGTTGGTGCTACAGCAAAACTGTTGGGATAAAATTATTTCCATATTTTGTTTATCCACTGAAAGTGTAATTTGAACCATTAAAGTTTTCCTAAAAAAATGTGACTCGGTTTTGCAGAGTATGCAAAACCTGCTTTTGCTGACAGGTCCTAGATTTTTGCACAATTGACTTGTAGTTGCATTAAAACATTCACAAAAGCCTGAAAGTAAATTACATAAGCGTACATTAAATTATAACTATAATTTTTTAAAAATGACTGCCATCAGCCAATCATCTTTTTGCAGGCATTTGACTGGCTTAGCTACAGTGGTGGAGGAAGTACTGAAGCTTAGTACTTAAGTAAAAGTACAAATATCTTGCAAAATATGTACAAGTAAATGTAGAAGTGCTACATCAACAATCTTACTTAAGTGAAAGTACCAAGTACTTACTTTTAAATGTACTTTAAAGTATTTTTAAGTAAAAGTACTCACACAATGGTTTGTCTCAACGTCTGGGGTGTGCCATTTTGTAAAAGAATAGCTAGTAGATATACTGACTTGCGCCTCTACCGATGTCTTTGCTCGTAATTACAAGCAACTATACAGTATACTGTATGTGTATCGGAAATTTTGGTTGATCGTGAAAGAGGGGACTTTGAGCTGGACACTGAGCTAGCAATGACATTAAGCTATCTTCTCTGACATAGCCAATAAACCAGTTTTATCCTACCACCTTGTTAAAGAAATAATGAAGCTACACTGGAGTGATTTTGATACTATTTCTGTATGTCAACATACATTTCGATAGATAACAGTATCCTAACATGTCATAACATACGCAAAAGCATAGCATACCATAGCATAGCTTACCTCTATATGGTTCTTTAAATTTGAAGGGGAGTTTTTAAACGCAAACAATTATTTGGGTTGAGGCAGGCATAGGTTACACTGAAAACGTAAGGACTCGTTCTTTGCTCCTTTTAACACAAATAACTTTCTTAAATACGGCCAAGGATTTCTTTCTGATTCAGAGCTGCATAGCTCATGCTCACGCTCAGTTAATGTTGGCTCTGGGTCCATATTGAATGTCTCGTCTTCTTGAAATCAAGCCAGTCTACCAGCTCCTGCTGATAATTGACGCGCGCTCTGCCATCATTGGAGCTGAAAAAGCCACCTACCATTACTTTAACAGAAACCTGGTAATGTTTTGTACAGTTTTTACAAAAAACTGAAAGCCTAATACATTATAAATGGTAGTTAATTCTGATACAGGCCAATTATTTTTTCATCTTTATTCATATTTATTCATCTGGACAATTATTAATGTTAAGAGACAAAACTCTGATTACTCTGCCAAAAAGTGTCTAGGGGTTCTTGGGGCTTAATGTAAAAATATGTCTCACTTAAAATGATATGTTATACATTACGTGATTCCAAGGTAGCCTACCATGTTTGGAGGTCTTGTTACTGGTCATTCCTTATTTTGGCCACGAGGTGGTGCTATTTACATAAACAAGTCCTGCAGTGTTCACACTGTGGAATAGATATTCTACATTTCAATTTAGTTTTTTTTATATAGCGCTTTTTACAGCCAAAGCAGCTTTACAGGGTCCAGTGAGCAAGGTAGCAAGCCCTAGTAAGCAGGCCAAAAGCAACAAAGGCCAGATAAAAATCCCTGAGAAGGCCTTCATGAATGAACTTAATGACAGATTGGCCATCTACGGCTAACAGAGTTGGTACAGTTGAGAGTCAATAGAGGTAAAGGTACAATTAAGAGTCAATTGTTCATTGAAATAGACTTTGAGGTTTTTATCATTTTATCACAAGGTTGGGCTAGAAACAATATGTGAGGTCTGCAAGTAAATAATTATCAAAAAATTGACAATTGATTGTGCATTATGGCTACAACAGTCATTCAGTGCAAGTAGGTTTATTCTGACTTTAAAATGCGTAAAGTGTCCATTTGTCATATGTGAACACACTGCTGCACACCATGTGGAGAGCACAACATTCTTTCTCTGCATTCAACCCCTTCATGAAGTGAACCAGTGGGCAGCCAGGAACACAGAGTCTGAGTAGCAGCATGTGGGGATGGCTCAAGGGTACCTCAGAAGTACTACTATCAAGCCTGGGATTCTAACCCACAACTTTCTGATAACAGGGGCAACTCCCAAACCACCAGGACACCACCTGCCCCTCTGAATGTATAAATCCCTCTGTGATTATTTTACTGTGAAATCATAATGTGGAACCTTTGGCAAAATAGATTGGTGGCAAGGTGCTCCTCTACTAAGGTAAAACCCCAGAGTGAAAAATAGGCATGACAGAATACAGAGTGGTAGTGGTAGAATCCTTGTCAACAAAATGTAAGGTTTTACATTAAAATCCAAACTTAACTGTACTTTTAAATTTTGGCCTTGTGGCCTAGTGTTTTACCTGGACCACTGTTATAGGGCATGTGGCTATGTTTTTATTATTACAATACAGATATAAAAACACGAAAGCTTTTTACACTAAGTAAAAAAAATATTTCTAATCTATCACTGCAGCATATGAATACAGTACATCTACCCTAGGAATGTTGTGTCTAATTGTCAAGTCAAAACTACAACTGTGTGACTATTAGCTAATAGCTTTAGAGAACTTGCTACACATTTTACATTTGTGTAACTTGTTCATATGCTGAATCAGTGCGTCACATCAGAATAAAAACACTAACAAACTGAAATACTAATGTCCTTACAAACGTAAAAGGAAGATTAATAAATTCATTTCTTCTTGTTCATTTTTGGCAGATAACTTATTTAAACTGGGCTTTGACAAAAGATGGCTTTACTTCAGTAGGTGGAATGGCAGGGGATTGCAACACATTGTATCAACAATAGAAACAAAGCATCATTAAAAACAGAGAAATGCCACTCATGGCTGGTGTAACTGGCTTATTAATTTGGTCTGATTTTGTTTTGCTGTGATCCCGCTTGTTTTTCGGACAATATATATGATTGCTTTTATTTTATTTTTATTTTTTATTTAGTTGTTGCCTGTGTTACAGATGAGTGGGACAGGGTAATTCTATGAGAGATTTACCCAGAGTGCCATTATCAGGACTCTTTTTTTGCATTTATTTGAAGTGCAACTCGTGATCTGCTGTTAACCGGATAATGAAAAAAGGTGGTTTATATTTTATATTGTCCTTGTCTCCGTGTCTCGCAGTCATTACATTAAGAATTTCCTCCGGGATCACTACAGTTTTCTGATAGTAAAAAGCAGGCTAAGGCAGATTATGATAGAGACCTAGTTGACAAAAAGGAAAATGACACTGTGGGAGAGGAGACTGGAGAGAAGGTTAAAGTGACAGGCAAAAGGAACTGATATTTAGGGGGCATTTGGCAGACACCCTTATCCAGAGTGACTTACAGTCATTAGTTACAGGGACAGTCCCCCTGGAGCAATTGCTCAAGGATACAATGGCAGAAAGTGGGGTTTGAATTTACAACTTTGTGGTCATCAGGTTCACAGGCAGGTGTCACAGGCATCCACTAGGCTAGTATCACTTCTACCAAGAGATAAATGTGCAAGGAGAGACTGAGGCATAGGCAGAAAACAGCAATGGCAAGGCAACATTAAGACAAGTAGGACCCCATGGTGCGCTAATCTCTTTTTTCTAGATCACACACAATTAACTGTAATTTGGAACATCTGGTATGTGTTGCATTATTATGGATTAGCTGTGCAAGAAGCCATTGTAAAATACTCAATTTATGCAGACCTATGACTGTCTCACAATATTTATTTATTGGCAACTTATTTTCTTAACTACAGATAGGCTAACTAACAGGTTAAAGATCAGTTTAAATTGTCCCTCCATTATGATTATAAACTTTGGATTGAACGTGATTCTTAGTAAAACTGCAACATAAGTAAACCAAAAAGTCTTACATCCTTCAAATAATTACATTGTAGAAGTCAGGCCGAATTCTAAATGGCTAACTCCTTCCATTATAGTGTGATTTTTAAGATACAGAATTGTGTAAACAAAAATTACTTATCAAGCAAAGGATTGTGCTTTAAACAATGCTGTTATTCGTGGGAGTAGAAATAATGGCAGTAAATAGTTTTCTCTTCTTTAACCACTGCCAGAACTCACCACTGCCACATTATTAACAAAAATAAAAATGAAATGGAATAATAAAAAAACTGAACAAGCAAAATAACACAAAACAACTGCAATGACGAGTTACTGAAGGATTTGTGCTCCTCCTGACAATGACAGCTTACACTAAATGAACCACATCCCATAGTAGAAGAATCTTAATCTGAAAGAGTCTTCTGTAACTGCTTCATCTTTATTAGGGTCATGGGGACCCAGAGTCTATCCCAGGGGCACACACTCACACCTAAGGTCAATTTAGAATCCCCAATTCACCAGATGCACATGTCTTTGGACGGTGGCAGAAACCAGAGAGCCATGCCACCATGAGGAGAACATGCAAACTCTGCTCACACAAGACCAGGACCCATATTCAAACCCCCAAAGCTGGAGGTGTGAGACAACAGTGCCACCCACTGCGCCACCATGGGGCTGATTCTAAATATTATCACAGGAATTATATTGGCTTATCGGGAAAAGGATTATACATTTTACCCACTTTGTTAAATTAATGGTGTACAACCACACAAACCTGTTTCACTAATTGCATTTTTAACGTCAATCTGCTTGCTTTTTGTGGACGCGACTTTTATTTTGAAATGCAATGGAGGCTTGGTATGCACATTCCTTGACTTGAGTTATTTTGCATAGCCAGAACGTGCTGGGCCACAGTGAGCGAACCACAGGGAGTGAGTGTTGTGTGTTAACCCATATTCGTTTGCGTTCATCGGTGAGGCGAGAGTAGGCGTGTGTACAACGTCATATGTGACGTGTTCGAGGAGGGGTCCGTTGTTTGATGCGGCCCGACGTCCTGCGCGTTTGAGATCAGGTTGTGTTAATCACAAACCGATAATTTGGTCCGGACGGGATTCAGCTCGAGATGCACTTTCTCTTTTTTGCTTCTTCCCTATCGCGTTTCGACTGAAGAATGCGAGTTTGGAGCCGAGAGGAAGACACATAGAATTGGTCACTAATTAATAAATGTACCTGGCAACGTACAACGATCAATATTACATTGTGTCGCTTTGGTGATTGAACGCTGTCTGTTTTCATTTAGGAACTGTTTTTTTATAGTCCGTGTCAAATCTTTGTGAAAATACTTCGTCTAACAACGAAGGATGAATTCGATACGGCAGGTGCCATCGCGGGTGAAGAGCAAAAGGACGGAAACGAATCTGGGCGCAGAAAGGGAGCATTTTGATAAACAGCAGGTAAGTTGTTCAGATGTTTTATTGAGGGTGCTGAAATGTGTTGTGGTACGGTGCTATCCTACGTCCTCCTGATGGAGACCAGGCTGAAATCGTCGATGATCTGTTACAGAAGGTCGTCAGTGGCAAGTAAGCCGACCGGCCTACTGAACCAGGTGCTAGAAGGTTGATACCCAAATTCTGGAAGTAGTAGTACCATGTAACAGAGGTAATACTAGATAAATCATATGCTTGACACGTCCCGGTCGCGGTCCGTTCTGCTATGCAATAAAGGTCTGCTTAACGCTCACATTAGTATTTTGTGGAGCAAATGAAACAATAGGTCAGTGGCTGTAAAACTGGTCAGACGTGTTTTCTGTGGCATTTCACTGAGAGGTCGTAACATCGACCCGATGAACCTGTTATAACGACGATCCTGTGATGTCGACGATCACGTTAAAACAGTTATTAATAGTCAACAATAATTGCAGCTGTTGGAGCGAAAGTTATTTTGGACAGAGTATGTCAGTATTTACACTGTCTGCACTGTCTGCATGAGTGACCGTCTTTTCACCTGTCTTTTTTACTAAGTACATTTTTTAAATATTAAGTTATGAATACTATGTATACGTACACTATACAGTTATGCAGTTTTTATATATAATTATACAGTAGCAATGTATATATATATTTATAGTCTGGTGTTTCCACTATGCAGCTGTTAATACCTACCAAAAGTGGCCCAAGGTGAGACGACCAGTTCATTTATGTGTGTGGTGAGTCTAACAGACTGGTCTTATCCCACAAGAGAGCTACTGTAGCACACATTGCTGAAAAAGTTAATACTGGCTATGATATAAACGTGTTTGAAAACACAGTTCATTCATGTGGATGTTACTTACGTAAACATTGTTGCAGACCAAGTACACCCTTTTATGCCAACAGTATTCCCAAGTGGTAATGACCTCTTTCAGCCAGAGAAATGCACACTGACACTGTAAAGACAGTTCTAGAATGCTTTGAGGAACATAGAGTTAAAAGTATTGACCTGGCCTCCAAGTTCCCCAGATCTAATTGATCATTGTTGGGATGTGCTGGAGCATCTCCAGACATGGCAATTTACAGGTCGACTGCTAATGTCATGGAGCCAGATGCCACCACAGTGTACCTTCAGAGGTCTTGTGGAGTTCATGCCTTGACAGGCCAGAGCTCTTTCTGTGGCATGAAGTGGACCCACTCAGTGTTAGGCAGGAGGTTTTAATTTTATGTCTAATAGAGTTTTGCCGTGTACTTAAAGTCTTTATCATCATTGGCAGTCACTGCAGCACTGTAGTTAATTTTGGTCTACTGGTAAACCGTTTTACATTTCCTAAGATTACAATTGATATATAAGATTACAATATTGTACAGTGGAAAAGTGCATGTAATTGTGATTACTTAATTCACCATCAGAACAAAAACTGCATTGCCAACTGTAGCCTGTGTTTGAACATTGAGTTGTTTACTGTTTGAAGGGGATTACACAAAGAAAACTTGTAGCAAGACAAGATTGTGTGAATCTGCTTCTGGAATATAGTGCATAACTTTATAGACAGTACGACAGATTGCATTTCTAGAAGCCTCTAGCAAGCAGACAAAATTGGGCTCTTTACATTGTGGATGATATGTCTCCCCAGGTAGTATAAAAAGGGATGTATTGCAAGCGTTGGGGTGCAGTGCATCAGAGCTTTTTCATCAATTTACAATAACACTCACAAAACCCACAAAAAATATCTCAGACAAACATTGAAGTGCCAGTTTCAGCAAAAATGATAAGGTCGCTCTTTACAACGTGTACTCTGCTAATCTTGTTCTTATAAGCAAGCATAATTTTTCCCCATTCATTTCACTACTGTTCTGATTCTTAATGTTGATCTATTTAGCTAAACCTATTTACTGATAGCCAATATGACAATAATCTGTGTTTGTTTTTCTTGAGCATTGTCTAGTTCTGGCTCAAACTGAAAGCAGATATGTTTAGTGAACCAGCCCAGTAACCCCCCGCTTTTCGCGTGGGTTACGTTCCAAGAGCACCTGCGTATAGTGAAAAACCATGTTGTTGTGCTAAGCCTATTTTATAGTGTAAAGCCTAAATATGCTCCCAAAACACTTTAATTTCATTTTAAACTCATTAGCCTTAAAGAAAATGTAAAGGTAAACCCGTATTCATACTGTACAGTTTACTCTGAACTCCTGCAGTTTTAGAATGTAAAATATCGATGTTACCCCTGTATAGACTGCACTGTAGTTAATGTTCTGTTGTTTTCTTTGGTATTATCATGGTAAATACAGTAATACATGAATTTAATTTACAGTGATAAGAATACAGCACTTTAAGAAAATGAAAAACACAAGAACACTCGAGTCGCTCCACGGGGGATTTTCTGGACTGCAGCGTCACAGGGCAGCAGTCAATCATCAGAACGGAGAAATAAATAACTTTCTTGGATTGGCAACTTTCAAACCTCCCCCTCTGAGGCTGACTGTGATGCCTGGGCCTCGCACGCCACGCCCCCTCGTCACGAGGCCTGGACCTCACAGTCATCTGTACTCAGATGCGAGAAGTTCGAAAATCTGCGATGGACTGAAACTGCGACTGCTGATCCGCATGAAAGTGGGGGGTTGCTAAACTCCTAAAATCCTGAGTAGCAGATTTTTTCAATTTTGTAAGATACTTTATGCATGTTTACAACATATTTTTTAAATTTAATGTCGTTTTAAGGTCAAAACTTTCTACCATTCAAGGTTCCTTTTAAGACCTACCAGAGTCAGGCTTTGAAAGAAGCCAGATAAGGAAAAAGGCTATATCAAGCAGCAGTGCATGCATATGATACATTGGAGTCTTATTGTTGGGGATAACTTGTCCAAACATGTTCATAAATGAACCAGTATTTGCATTTGCATCACTATTGGAGTTTTCTTTTGGTAAGGAAACATTGAGAAAAACAATGCCTTATTTGTCACTAAAAATGTTTTCCTGTTTTTTATTTAGCTGACATATGAACATAGAAAAGTGGCATTTGTAAAAACCAAAGACACACTGGTTTGCCTTTAACAATTCAACCAGATAAATGATAGTTATATGCAATGTGCTAACTTGATTTTTACTTTAATTTAAAAATTGATAATGTGTGCTTGAACCATAACAGAAAAAACAACTAACAATTAGCACGACACCATGTTTGACAACATGGGGCTTATGTTTTCTCTGTTTAGCTGGTAAAGTGGCCATTGTGTCATATGTGAACATGCCACAGCACACAGTGTGAACAGCATGAAATTCTTCCTCTGCATTTAACCCATTCACCCAAGTGAAGCAGCAGGCATCCAGGAACACAGCGCCTGGGAAGCAGTTTGTGGGCGCAGTACCTTGCTCAAAGCTACCTCAGAGGTGCCATTAGCAGTCTTGGTTGCAGGGCGAACACCCTAACCACTGGCTGCTCTATTTTGTATTTTATTTATTCAGTGTATACAGTTCCATCCCACGTTTGGGAGTGCTGATTGAAGTCATTATTTTCACTCCTTGGTGTTTGTAATATCAACCGACATGTTCTTATCATCTAAACCATCACCTCTTCAAGCCACTTCTCATGTAATCTGTTATTTAGGTACAGATCTAGTGTTAGTTGTAGTGTGTGCAGATAATTTGAACAACTTGGAGCACATTTTATGAGCAAGGGGCTGTGTTGCGAGCAGGCAAAAATAAAAATATTCGGCTGTGGGTATCTGGGATTGGGGCTAAGAAACACTGATTTTGGATTTTACCTTTTGCTTTCTGAAAAAAAGTTTCCTGAGGGACACCTCTGTATTCTGAAGCTGAGGGAAGCCTTCCTGGTCCTTCACCCTGTACACCTTTTTCAAATTAACTGATTAAAATGAAAATCACACATTAAACAGCTCTAAACCTTACTGTCCGTTTATACATAGAATTTTGTTACTATTGTCTCTAATTAGATGCTCTTTTAGAGCTACTATATTTGCACCTAAATTGGCACTGTCTACATTACATCTGTCCTATTTGCTTTCTATTTGAACTAAATAACTGCAACCTGCAAACTTGCAGCATTATTTAGCTTGACTGCCTCCTGTTCAAAAGGTTTATGTACAGTTCTAAATGTAACATATTGTGGGGCAAAAAATTAAATATAGGATGTACTGTGTACAAAGTCTGTGCTCTTAAAATGCAGAGAAATTCCTTATTTAAGTTTGTTTTTGGAGTGATATTGTCACCTAGAAAAATCAACAAAACATGTTACCTTTTCACTTAACTGCTTGCTTGGAGTGTTTTGTTGAACCAGAAACATAAAGGTATGAAGGATTTGCATGTATGTGCCAGCGTTCAATAATATGTGAATCACAATAATCAGTGTGCACACCATTGCATAATGTATGCTTCCTCACTGCATGCTGCTTTCTTCATCACTACATACTGCAGTTTCTTTTGTTTTAACGCGTGCAGAGTCACTTGTTCCCACAAAACTCTTATGTTGCGAACCCTTGCTTTATTGATGTTTGTACAGCTGTGTTCTTTGTCTTAGCACCTTCATGTCAGTGTTAAAGGTTGCAGTGTTATCCTTGTATCCTTATTAAAGTATTAAGGGTCTATTACCTGGTTTAGAAAAATTGAAGACTGATGAACCGTTTTTACATAATGGTTCATCAATCTAAGGAGTTTTCAAGGACAGAAATTCTCAAAATATGATTCCATTAAAAACATTTTTATGAAATTACATTTTGACACATTATTACTATTAAAAATGTGAAAACACTGCATTTATGCACATGCATTACTTGTATAGTTACATACATTATTTATTATGAAATTGCATTTAAGGATAACAAATCATTTAATGTTAAAATAATCCCGTTTTTGTAGCCTTAACTAATTTTTAATGGTACTGAATAGTAACATTTTACTGAAATTTCTTGCGTGTAAGTAGAATAAGAAGCTATTTGAATTATTTATTCATAAATAAATGTCATTGTAGCACTAACAGGGAGCTACTGAATACATGCATACATGACGGCATGCTCCTTGGTTTATTGTAAATCTGAGTATACACAATTTAAAATATTTTAGTGTAACAGCTTGAAAAATGGTCTCCTAAGGGTGGGTGCTTTGCACTGCACATTTTCAGCTGGTTGTTTTTTTTGCGCCAGGAGCATAGTGGCTCCTTGGTGCTGCTGTACTGGTCTCTATGGAAACGTGTGTGTGTGTGTGTGTGTGTGTGTGTGTGTGTGTGTGTGTGTGTGTGTGTGTGTGTGTGTGTGTGTGTGTG
>JBBPCY010072075.1:0-11341 GCA_037974405.1 Brachyalestes nurse | reverse complement strand
CATCTGCCTGCTGCTGACAGGTTACTGTGAACTTGATTTTATTAGTAACGCAGCGGTAACGCAACATTACTTGAATTATAACGGTAATCTAATTACCCATTATAAAATTATAACGCGTTAGATTACTGCGTTACTAAAAAAGAATCAAATTACAGTAACGCAGTTACTTAGTAACGTGTTTTTGCCCAACACTGCTCATGTATGATTAACTACCCACTGAATGTGACACCCCCCCACCTCTAAAGTGAAAATCTCTGTACATATACTAAAATAGTGTTGGGACACACCTCATAATTTTTGAATTCAGGTGGCCCCTTACTTCCAGTGAAGGATAATCTTAATGCTTCAGCAGATCAAAGTCCCTTTTGGTGTAAAGGTTAGTTGTCCCAATACTTTTGTCCAAGAAGTATAGAGACTCATTGGATTGTCCTAGAGAAGCGCTAGTTGTTTTCTTATTAAAAAAGATTATGATGTATGATACATAAAATGTATTTAATTCAGCGTATTTAGTGCTTGGTAAATCAACTACTGGACATTAAAATGCCCCCACACTGAAATGTTTCCTTTATCTTTACCTCTGTTTTCTCATATTTATAGTTAAATTGATTTCTTTTAATATTCTGCAGTTATTTGGATCTAGTTGAGCACTGGAGTTAATTCAACAATGGATTAATAACACTTAGCAAAAGAAGCAGAAAAGAAGGAGGAGCTGATCCTATAAAGTGAGCTCAAGTGTCGTTCAAGGCATGAATTAATCCAGTTAATCCAGGCTATGTGCAAGTACTTAAGAGTACAGTTCCTAACTGCAGTTTAGTGTTTAATTAATCATTGTGTGTAAATACAATGTAGCAAATTTTTAATCAAATTTACCATGACTATGTGTCCCTCAGGAGGATTCGAGCTATTGTGGGTCCGTTGTGAGGTGTGAATGGTAGTGTGTGTGTGTGTGATGGTGACTGATGTGACTGATTACTGGGACAGTTTTAGTGGAATCTCTTTGTTGTCTTTCTTCAGAAAGCAGCAGGCATGTACAAATGCTACTGTTTGGTCTGTAAATAAGAATGAACAAGGTCCAACTTTTGAATAAATCATTGTTTGAAACTCTGCCTCTTATTAAGGGTTCAGCTGAATTTCCCAATATTACTGAATAGTGACCATCAATGTATGACAACTGTTATAACTTGTTTATAACTGCGTAATAATTGGTTTGTAAATTGTCTACATCTTACTTAATAACTTGATCATAAATCTTTTATAAAACCTGTATAAGAGTAGTGTTATTGTAAAGTGGTACCTTTGTTTTTAATGAACAAGGCAGGAGAGCATCTGCATGATCAACAGTTGAGAAATCAAGACAAACATCCCACGTCCCTCAAATATTAAAAGGAGGAGTAATATGTGTCTTTGTAATCATTTCAAACTAACTTTAACTATGTTTTTTTTAACATTTCAATTCTGTTAATAAATCATAATGACTAAAATCAGCTGGAATAAAATGTAGTTTCTTTCCCTTTTCCGGTAGAGTTAGCATTTTTTTCTTCCTGCAGCAAAGTAAGTGGATGTAAGTAAATGTGAAAGTCACCTTGAGAATCCTACACTGAGTGTCCTTGGACAAAAATAAAAAAATTAAAGGCTCAAGCAGCATCTAAATCTGCATATGTTAATGTAACTTAAATGTGTTTGACTCCTGATTAGGGCTCATATCTCTTCTTCTTCGCCTTCCCCATCTCCTCTTTCATTAAAATGTCTTCCCTTTCCTCTCCTTTATTATCAAAATTCCCAGTCTCATGCCTCACTCTCCCAGTCACTGCCCTTATAAAGCTCCCTCACTCCATCTCTACCTCTCTCTCTCACTCCAGATCTCTCCTTCTCTCTCTATCTCTGCTTCCCTGTTTCCGTCCCTCCTTCCTCTCTCAATGCCTCCTCCCCTCTCTCCACCCCTCTCCCCCCAGCTCACTATCCCTCCCTTACCCACCCTCTCCCTCGTTTCTCCCATAATGACTATGACCTTGAAAATTACTTTGCTATTATAATCACCATCATCGTCATGGTGCCTGTGTGTGAGACTGGAGGGACGGAGAGAAATATGTGCCTCATCGATTGTGTTTGTGTGTATTTCAGGTCTAACCATGCACTTATGATTGAGTGCGGACCAATAAAATACATTAAGTTATGTTTTGTGTATGTGTGTGTGTGTGTGTGTGTGTGAGAGAGCGAGAGACTGACTGATTGCTTGGCACTCAGCCATCTGTGGCTTACACTGCAGTGAGGGTATATACAGTGGGGTTGGTCAGCTCTAGAGCTTTAAACAGGTCTTAAATTCTGGTTCAAACTTTAACAGAGCTCAAAGAATATTCCCAGCTCTAGTCTGAGCTGACCTAACCCCCAGTACCAGGTTTAGCCTGGCCAAATTTTGTCCAAACACAACTGTAGCCGAGGAAATTCTGCTCAAACCCGACTATAGCTGACAAAATTCTGCCCAAATTCAACTGTAGCAGACAAAATTCTACCCATATTTGACTGTAGCAGTCACAATTCTGGTCAAACTCAACTGTAAGAGACACAATTCTGACTGATCCTGACTGTAGCAGGCAAAATTCTACCCATACTCGCTTGACAGTAACAGACCAAATTCTGCCAAACCTGACTGTAGCAGAAAAAAATCTGCCCATACTCGACTGTAACAGACACAATTCTGCCCAAATTCAACAGTAACAGACACAATTCTGGCCAATCCTGACTGTAATGGACAAAATTCTTCCAAACTTGAGTGTAGCAGAAAAAAATTGCCCATATTTGACTGTAGCAGCCAAAATTCTTCCCAAATTTGACTGTAACAGACAAAAATCTGCTCAAACTCCACTGTAACTGTCCAAACCTGAATGTATCCTCAGAAAATTCTGTCAAAAACTGAACCTGACTGAAGCTGCTAAAAATCTGCCCAAACCTAAATGTAGCCCAAAAAAGTTCCATTCAAACCCAACTAAAGCAGAAAATTCCATCTGATCCTAACCTGCTCTTTACTTCACTCAAATCCATTTTCACATATGTTGCACATTTTTCACAAGGCTAATGAACTTGCAGCACGAGTGGCAGGTTAGATAAAAAAGGCTGGGTAATAAAAATAGGTTTAAAAAATGGGTAATAAAAGTAGAGAGGAAGACTAAAATAGGCCAGTCATAAAAAGAAAGGGTAAATGCAAAGTGCAAGGTCAGAATCTGTTAAAGCGGAAGAGGGACCCACGCTGAGAACCTGGGGAAACCCGAACATGAAAACTGAATCTGACACAAACCCAGCAAATATTACAAACAAAAATGCTGACAATGCTCAAATCCCAATGCAAATACGCTTTACTTAGAAAAAACAAATACTTGGTTTGTAAATATGGCTCTAGGAACGGCTTTTAATTGGACCTTGAAAAGGACCTTGATATTATATGGAGCTTCTAAACCAGGGGTCGACAACCTTTGACACTCAAAGAGCCATCTGGATCCGGTTTCCACAAAAGAGAAAACACCGGGAGCCGCAAATCCTTTTTGACATCTAAAATGAAGATAACACTGCTTATATTGTTTTTTACTTTTATGCTATGTATAAAAACTAGGCTAATGTGTAAAAAAAAGGCTAGTGTGTTGCCTGTGAAATTTTATTTATTCAAAGAAAACATTTTGAACATTTAGAACTCTGTAAAAAAAACACAAAAATTAAACACATTGTATTTTAATATTACAAGATAACAATAATCTTCAAATTTTGAACTACAATAAAGAAAAAAACAATGAATAAAAATAAAATACACTTAACACCTAGAATGGCTGACAGCGTCAATTGACGTAATTTCATCAGAATCAGAATCGTGTCTATTGGCCTATTGGAGCAGCAGCTGCTCTGTAAGAGACATATGGGTGAGGTGTAGGCACATGTTCACACGTATCTTTACATATTGTTGTTGTTTTATATTGTTGTGCTTGAGAGACACTATAGACCTTGTGTGACACTATAAACCTATAGTCTTGTGCGAAACTGGGTATTGCATCAATTGACGCACTCAGCTATTCTAGGTATAGCCGTTCTAGAGTTATTATTAGCCATAGGTAGCCGCAACATAAGGATGAAAGAGCCACATGCGGCTCCAGAGCTGATGGTTGCCGACCCCTGTACTAAACATACTGGCATCATTTACTGAAATGTTTTTTTTCAAAGAGGTTCTTCAATGGCATCTCCCAAAGAACCACCTCAAGAAGTGTGGTCAGATCTCATCATGTTGAGACAGAGACTGCGATCTCAGTTCATGCCTGATCCCTTCAGTATGATCATCTGGGTCTTGGTGAGCTCAGTCTAAATTTTGAAGTGCACTGACCAGTGCTTTGAGTGGAGATAGAAATTGAGGTGGAGCAGCAGGTGGAATCTCTCTCCTCTTGGCCTCTTCTCGTTCTTGTTGTTTAACAGATGGACCGCATGCAGGCAGCCGTGTTTTCCAAGGCTCTGCAATGCATTATTAATAATACAAGTCATTAAAAACTCCCTCTGTCTTTCACACTTTCCCTTCATCTGTCCATCATCCTCCTTTTCACCTTGGGGGATTTGCGCTTGCACGTAACACACACAGCCTCACACACATACACTCATGCACTAGTTCCCACTGACCCTCTGCTGACCCCTTGAGTCCTCGGCCATTACGAAATTTGCAATGCAGATTTGTTTTTTTATTTTCCATTTTTTGTCCGGACTATGACTAAAGTATGACCTTGATATGTCCTTCAGGACATGTGACTCACTAGTCTGTATATTTACCTAAAGGGCCCATATCCTACATTTCTCTTGTATTTTATTATTCTCTGAAATGAACTTTTACCATTTGTGTAATGTTAACAAAAACGAGGGTACACAAAAACATGATTAACTGCAGAATCACAAGATGGTCCAAAAGATAATAAGAATATGAGCACCATGGAAACAAAGCGGAAAATAAACAGGTTAAAAAAAAACCCCACAAGAGACCCAACACAACTAGAAACGATCATAACCGAGTCCCAAGACTAAGTTTTACAAAGAGCAGAGTTACAACAGGCTTTACAAAGAATCCACACTGAAATCCAGGGCTATTTATACTGACTAAGGAAAAGAGAACACCTGGACAGGGGCAGAGTTAGGATATCAAAGGGGCGGGGCTAAGACCAAAACATACTCACGAAGAACAGACACATAAACAAGAATGTAAACAACAACATAGACCAGAAAACAGGGAGAAGACAGAACAAAATCAAAAGAGTGGGAGAACATTACAATGTGGGTTTGAACACCAATAACATACTTTACTGCTAATTTTCCAACCCCTCTATCAAAGACTGGTCTTGTTACTGAACCTTTAAAATGAAAATGTATGAATGCAAATAACCTCTGTTCTGATTGACTGCTCTTTACTGTGTCTCATTTAAAGAGGAGTCCACACTGACACACTCCTTTATAAGAGGCTATAAAGCTGTAGGCTAAATGGGAAGGTAAATTCATTGGGTTTTGTGACATCACAAAAGCATTAAATTCAAAAAGGGCCTTTTTTGATGTGTATTAGCAGCTTTAACAATGCTTGTATACTAGGTCAAACAACAAGAAGTTATTTTTTTATTATATGGGCCCTTTAGTCTTACTAGTCCACTGTTGCTGGTGTGGTTATTGCTGAAAACCCGAACACGTCTTCCCAGTATGTTTTACTGGGCCCTTAAAAATATGTTTAGCGGGTTCTTGGGTGATCTAGAGCATGACCTTACATCGACCTTGATACAGTCTCCATAGCAACTGTTCGATGTGCTCTTGGTTGAAATGGAGTTATTAAAATCCACAGTCCCACCTGCGTTAAGCTGATAGCTCTACTCCACTCTACTCAAATAACTGTGTGTTTGGTTTGGTTCTTAGTGACTGGCACTGTCGGTATGATATTAGGGATGGGGAGAGTGTGTGTGTGTGTGTGTGTGTGTGTGTGTGTGTGTGTGCATTGGATGCCACGTCCTTCACAAGCTCTGGTGAGCAAAATCTATCTCTGCTATCTTTTCTGCCAGTGCTGGACTCTGTTACCCTTGCCTCTGGTACTCCAAACACACACACACACACACACACACACACACCTACTCAATCAGACCACACACTAAACAAAGATTTTAAAGGGAAAGTTTCAAACTAAACAATTTTCTTTTCAGCCTAAATGCACATACACACACACACATTCACACAGACACACACACACCCACACACACATACACACACACCCCTACACAGTCTGACCACTCACTTGTTTTTAATGGGATAGTTTCAAATTAAACAAATTTCCTTTCAGCCCAAATGCACAGACAGACAGACGGACAGACAGACACACACACACACACACACCCCTACCCTACACAGCCTGACCACTCACTAGACAAGGGTTTTTAATTGGACAGTTTCAAATTAAAGTTTTGCTTTCTGCCCAAATGTACACACACACACCCACACACACACACACCTACGCAGCCTGACCACTCACTAAATAAAGGTTTTAATAGAACAGTTTCAAATGAAACAATTTTCCTTTCAGCCCAAATGTCCACACACTCACTCACACACACACACACACACACACACCTACTTAGTCTGACCACTCACTAGACAAAGGTTGTAATAGGATAGATGAATCAGTTATACTTGTAGCCCAAATGTATTTGTCAAGACATTGATATCTTTCCATCTACGTGTCAGTTTTATTTTCTTCTCTCTACACCTTCTTGATTCTCGTTCTTGATTCTATTCTATTCTATTCTGTTCTGTTCTGTTCTCTATTCTGTACGCCAAAGCTGGAGTCCTGCCATATAAAGAACACTTGTTAATCTGGTGCTCTCTCTTCTTATGGAAATACTCCCCAGTGATCTCTCCTTTCTTCTCTGGTCATGGTGCTTCTTTCTAGATGTGGCCTCGTCTCAGGCGGCCCTCGGTGGTCCGTGGAGGGTTTAAGCCCCTCTCAGTTCCTCCATGACAGAATCTCTGTGTAAGAGATTTTTCATTAAAAAATGTTAAGTTAAAAATGTGTATGATGCTTCAAACATTTAGTGATCAGACAGTGATGAGTGTTTTTACTTTCCATATTCTTTGATATCAGCATTAAGATACTAATCGAAACCACAGTTCTGGTAATGTGAATAGGCTTCATTGGTTAACATGTGGACAAGCCTAATATGTGAAGGACCTCTCAGTTTGGCACCTCAATTCCAGTTAAAAATATGATACATAAAACGTATTATTGGAAACAACATCATTTTGCACAAACAAGCAGTTATGTCCAATGCAATGATTTGTCTATATAATGCATTTTCATGATATAAAATGTTCTACATGCATTATTTTTTATCCATGTTCTATCAAAGTTTTCACCTGTGCTCATGTGTTTCTTCACTGGATTTTTCCATGTGCATTTTTTCTCTCAGTTATTGTTTCAGCCATTTTTCAGTACAGAATGAAACTAAACATTATTCTTCTAGGACCATGGTGCAACACCGAGAACAACACAGAAACAACAGAACTCTACAGAAGTGAAGGCAGGACAGGACTACACCGAGGGCAAAAAGTAGAGCGTGCAAAAAACAAACAAACAAACAAACACAAGAAACAGTAAAGTATTACAGTAAAATATTAAGGTGAATATAGTAATGTGACAACCTGTATTCTAGCAATAGGTAAGGGAAAAATGCAAAGACTGATGTGTATAGCAATAAATAATTGTGCAAAATAGCCATGAGTAGCTGCAGCAGTGTGAAGAATGTGCAGTGTATAATAAATACCGGGTATTAACAGTGGCTGTTTGGGTATACGTTTTCATATCAAGTTTTAATTCATTTTTCACATATTCACACATTTCTTCACAAGTGATACCATGGATGTGTGTGTGTGTGTGTGTGTGAGCATGTTGGGTATGTTGCCAAATCTTTTTTATTTTAATAAGAATGATTTGAGTGGGCCACTAACAAAAAGTAGGTGGACCAAAAGACCTGCTGGGGGCCAATTAGATCACTCTCACTTATCACTGGAATTACAATACATGCTAATGAATTAGAGAGAAAAAAGAGAAAGAGGGGGAGTTAAAAGAGAGAAAGAGGGGAGGGAGAGAGACAAAAGAGGGAGGAAGAAAGAAATAAAAAGAGAGAAAAGAGGGATAAAGAAAGAAAGAAAAAGAGAGAAAAGAGGGAGGAAGAGAAAGAGAGGGAGGAAGAAAGAAAAAAGAGAAAAGGAAGAGAGAGAGAGAGAGAGAGAGAGAGAAAGGGAGAGAGAGAGAGACAGAGGAAGAAAGAAAGAAAGAAAGAGAGAAAAGGGAGAGAGAAAAAGGGAGAGAGAGAGAGAGAGAGAGAGAGAGAGAGAGGAAGAAAGAAAGAAAGAGACAGAAAAGAGGGAGAAAGAGAAAAAGAGTGAGACAGAAAAGAGGGAGAAAGAGAAAGAGAGAGAGACAGAAAAGAGGGAGAAAGAGAAAGCGAGAGAGGGGGTGGTGGCCCAGGGCTTCTACCGCTGCAGAGAAGAGTCTGCACCTTTAAGAGAAAGAGTGTGTGTGTGTGTGTGAGAGAGAGAGAGAAAGAGAGAGAGAGAGAGAAAAAGAGAGAGAGAGAGAGAGAGAGAGAGTGAGAGATAGATAGAGTGAGAGCATGCTGATCATGAGCTAATATTTTCTCTCATTCTGAGCTGTGCTCTGACCATCTCCACAAAGGCTCTGTCTCTCTCTTTCTCTTTTTTAAACGCGCGCGCACACGCAAATGCGGGCATTCCCGCGACGTTGAGGAACGACTCGCGCATCCTTTACACACACACACACACACCAGCGCGCGCGCACACGCACACACACACACCAACACGCGTTCGCTCACACTCGCTGACGCGCAGGCGGTGCTGAGGAGAGGCGAGAAGAGGAGAGAGAGAGGAAAAAGAGAGGGAGAGAGACAAAGGATAGAAAGGACGGAGAAGAAGAAGAGGAGCGAAGGACAGGAGTGGAGTGCACGCGGAGAGGTTAAAGCACCGGCTTGAGAGAAAGAGAGAGAGAAAAGGAGAGAGAGAGAGAGAGAGAGGGACAGGAGGGAGGAGGAGAAAAAAGAGGTGGACCAGGAAGAAGGCCGGTGGCTCTCTCGTTGGTGGCGGCGCGCGGACACGGCATTATGGGAAATGCACCATCCCAAGGCATGTCCACCTTTTATTATCCCTTCATCCTCGTGTTCTTGTTTCAGGGGCGATTTTGTGTTCTTTCCCTCCATCTGACCGGGGCCCGCTGTGGCTTCCACCTTTCCTCTCCTTTCCTGGAAGGAGGAGGGGGTGGGAAGCTGGAAAGGTGTGTGTGTGTGTGTGTGTGCGCGCGCGTTTATGTTAGGAAGGAGCAGGAAAGGTGTGTGTGTGTTGGTAGTAAGCTGGAAGGGTGTGTGTGTGTTGTGAGAAAGCTGGAAGGGTGTGTGTCTGTGTTAGGAGAAAGGTGTGTGTGTGTGTATTGGGAGGAGGCAGGAGAGGTGTGTGTGAGTGTGTGTGTATTTGGAGGAGGCTGGAAAGGTGTGTGCATACTGGGAGGCATATAGTATGCATATATATATGTGTGTGTAGGGGGTGGAGAGTTGAAGGAGGGAGGAGATGCGTGCACTGATGCAGCACCGAGTGCACACATGCACCATGTTAGATGTGTGTGTGTGTGTGTGTGAGAGAGAGAGAGAGAGAGAAAGAGAGAGAGAGAGAGAGAAAGATTGATTGATTTATTGTGGAGAATTGTTGGTGTGAGAGATGGTAACAGCTGTAGCTGCCATCCACTTGGGAGTCCCAGCAAAACAGTGTGTGTGTGTGTGTGTGTGTGTGTGCTTGCAGGTAAATCCCTGTCCTTATGGCCTTTGCAGCACTGGTTGTAGAGAGGAAGAATGTGTGTATATCTGTCAGTGTGTGCGTGTGTGTGTGTGTGTGTGTGAGAGAGAGAGAGAGAGCGAGATAGAGAGAGAGAGAGAGAATGATAGAGAGGAGTGTGTGTGCGTGACAAAGTGAGAGACAGAATGTGTGTGAGAGACTGAGTGTGTGAGAGAGAGAGAGCATGCCAGGTATATGTATATATGTGTATATAAGTATATATAAACACACAGGAGTTTAATTGTAGATTTGTATGTGTGTGTATGAGTCTATGAAAGAAGATTCGCGATTCTTGGACAGTGCAAAAGAGTCGTCTGAAGAAACGTTCGAGAGATTAGAGCGCAGAGATAACCGGAGAGGAGGAGACGGAGTGTTAGAGGGGCAGAATAAGAAAACAGGCGGAGACGGGGAAAACCGAGAGAGAGAGGGGAGTGGGTGTGTTTAGTAATAGTGCTTGAGAACGGGAAGAGAGACGAATACATATTGTAGACCTACAAATGAGTCTATGAGCGGGATGAATGGATCTTTATGACCGATTCTGATTCCTTCACGGTCGATGTTTTGGACGTTTTTGTTCCCCCCTTCTTTTTCCCCCTGAGGCTTGCACGGTGTAGGCTTATTGATCACGTGAAACACAATCTCACATCTCCAATACTTTCTATTAGATGCTGTTTAAATATGAATAACCTTTTTTCATCTTTTACTGGACAAACTGGCATTTTAAAATCATAATGAAAAACATTAATCAAACAAAATGCTCCATCAAAAGTATAAGGTACCTGGCAATTGGGTACAGTGAGTCATGCATGATTATACTACAGCACTTTGGTAATGTAAAGTGGTCCCTTATGGTCACACCACCCCACGGCACACAGTGTGAAATTCTCTGAAGCACTGCCCCGGCCTTAATGGGGGCCCCCGGGCTGCCGCCAACAGGGGGTGCCCAGGACTGCTAGTCATGCCTTAGCAGTCCTGGGATTCGAACCCACAGCCTTCTGATCACAGGAGCAACTTCCTAATCACTAGACCACCAGCTTCCCTAGCAGCTGTATGTGTAGCAACGGTGTTCACACACCGTGCACAGATTGGCCAAAATCAGAATAATAAATTGGCTGGAGCAATGATTCTGACATATTCCAGCCGTACATCTCTGTATATGAATATATACCAACGTATATGTCTGGCAGAACAGTATAGTATCGTTATTGTGACTAATTAAATTGCATTCGGTCACTGTGTGGATATACTCGGGACTTGAAGAACATGGACCACCTGAACGTTTCATTACAAAGGGAACTAGGGCTGCCACAAACGATTATTTTGATAGTCGACTAGTCACCGATTCCTTTTTTTAAACTACACTCTGCCCGTGTCCTGTATCTAAATTCATGTTATTTTAAAGGTATTAGCTTTGTACTTTATTTTTTATACAGTTCTTGCTGCTAAAATGGACATA
>JBBPCY010072073.1:0-11343 GCA_037974405.1 Brachyalestes nurse | reverse complement strand
CATCAAGGGATCACACAAAGCATCAAGTGCATCTTTTTGGACGAACTTGGTCAGCTCTGCATCAGCTTGCACTCTTTCTGGAAATGCAGAATGCAGAACCTCTGTTTTTTCCGAATCTCAACTAATGTTAGCATTTTCTCTGCCTTGCAACACTCTGTGGTATGAGACCGTGCGATTGGTAGAGAGAGACATGAGGAAAACAAACAAGCATGTAAATGAAAATTATTGACCTCATTTTAATTATCGTGCCATTAATTGATTCATCGTTTATCGTGACAGGCCTAACTGTGAGTGTGGAAGTATTTTGGTTTCCGAAAGATTCGCACAGAATGTAAGACTGAAATCAGATACTCAGGCAACACCTGAAAAGGCGCCATAGTGTTCCATGGTAGTCCTGACAGGAGAGAGGCTTCTAGAGATACTGACCACATTTGTTCCACAAAAACTATCCAGCATCTCTACAAGTGATCTAAACCTCTATTCTTTGAAGCATGTAGTCGGACACAACTATAGCATGCTCAGAAATGTATATTGTAAAATAATTCATCATGACAACAACAAATGATTTCAGTTTAACACACACAGTCATATCAGCCACGCCCACTGGCTTTGCACAACCTGGCAGTATGAGAAAAGATCACTTACATATTTGAAAGGCAGCAGTGCAGCCATAGCAACAGCGATATCAGCCAGAGACAAGCTCTCCCCCACCAGGAAGGTCCGAGGTTCTAAAACCTGATCGAGAACCTTCAGAACCCGAAGCAGCTCCGCCCTGGAACTCTGCTGCAGCTGGAGGAAGAGACGGAGATCAAGATTAGAAGAAAGTGTAACAGATGTGTGAACAGTCAATCAGAATGCAACAGACAAAATCCCAGCAGTCGCAGTCTTGTCCTTCGTAAAAACCTCTACTGATGAAATGTGCTCTTCTTAGAACGACCAGAGAACCCATTAAGGACCACAGAACTGAGCCAATAATCAGAAATCAGACAACTTTACTGATCCCGGAGGAAACCGCTTATGTTATGACTGCACAGACACCCAGCAACACAGACAAGAGCAACATAAAATATAAAGTTTAAAATAAAATATAACGTCTAAATGATCCAGAAAAAAACTTACACAAAATACACTGTGTTATATACACAAATGCTGGGGTATAAATACTACAGAAGTACTAATAACAGGGTTCCCACACCTTGGTTAACATCAAATTCAAAGACCTTTCAAGAACTTTCCAGGACCAACATCCTCAAATTCAAGGACCACACGCAGCAGCATTTACCTACTGCTCCTGCTGAATATGTTATCAATAAACAATTTTAGAAACACAAGGAAAAGACGAGTGCACGTCATCCCCGACTGCGTTTGTGTGTTGGGAAAGTTGGCCTGAGGTATCACATGAAGTTTGGTGGGTTTCGGACAAAGCGTGTCCGAGCAGGACTATCTGAAAGTTGAGCATAAAAAACGTGAATAATGAACGAACGACAAGACGGAGCAAAAAGCTGTGAACAAGCACGCTATTCGAGATCGGGCCCGACATTTCAGAATTAGAAACACCGTTCCATCTCAAAAGCCCTGGGAGGAGTAGTGGGCCAAAAAAACAGGTGAACAGAATAAAAATAACAGATAAAACTTAAGAACAATAGTGTCCTTGCTCTGCAAGCGGCAACGCACACGTTACGTTGACTACACACAGGAAACAAGTATGTAGTGCCGAAAATCTACAGAAGAACAACAAACGAACTTTCGCAAATTAAAAGTCAGCATAGGCATAATTTTAAACAAACTTGTGGTAAAAATGACACGTTGGCAAATTAATAACACGTTGACAGCGGTCCTCATCCATGAAATTTCAATTCCCCCAAAAATTCAAGGACTTTTTAGGACAGTGTCTTTTTACGCCTGTTTTCAAAAACTTTCCAGGGCCTTGAACTTATTTGTTCAGAATCACAAACTTTCAAGGATTTCAAGGACTCGTGGGAACCCTGTGATTTGTTGCTCTTCCAGCAAGGATCCATGGCGCTTGTGTTCTAAGGGTGTTCTAAGGGTTAACGTGGTTGGTTTTATATCTGACTGCAGTAGCATCTGGAGTATGTCCTGACCATGTCTGATTTTTAGATGAATGACCCTGAGGTTCAGTGGAGTCCAGGTACAGACCAGTTAAACGGTCACTTCACCGTCCAGCTCTTCATCATGGACTGTAGAGTCATATCAGAATGTTTCTCTTTAATATTAGCAGCGCCGTGGGTTCCGTCATCAGTCTTCAGAGGCTGCAGCTCCATCATCCCTCTGACAGAGTCGCTGATGACCGTCTGACAGGAGGAGAACATCAGTCAGTCCAGCAAACCACAGAGAAGCACCGGCGGCTTCGTCCGGACCAGCCTGGAGCTGGAGATTTAATCCCAGACTCCACTTTATCAAGAATAGCAGCCGTCAAAGGGACATTCTTTCATTAGTGCTGATGTTTCTGGACGTTTCCCGCTGTGTCCTCATCACAGCTCCTCCTCAACAACACCTGCATGCCGTCGTCCTTCTTCTCTTTGGCTAATTAGAGCTGAGGAGGTCGCGTGGAGGACAGGACCACACTCGTTCTGGTGCTCCAACCTCCAGAGACGCCATGGACACTTTCATCCATCCAGACTCAGCAGGACCTGTTTGTCCCAGGTGTTTATTTGGAGGCATGACAGAAACACCACAGCTCGAATGTCCACCTGAACTGTAAAGTGTCAAGAAGCTGTGTTTTTTAATACTGTTCTTAATCCTACTCTTGATAAATCTAATCTCGATGTGGATATCCCTCCAGGCCTGTTTAATGTATGGATCAAAGACCTTGGTCTAGTTCATGTATGGCGCATACAAAATCCTATCACTAGGAATTACACATTCTGTTCTAATAGACACAAGACTTTTTTCTCTGATAGATTATATCTTTATTGATCCAACATTAATATCAAGTAATACTTCCATTACTATTCTACCAATTCTGTTGTCTGATCATTCTGCACAGTGTCAGTCTGCCTCATATGAAATCAGTGGCCACTAGGTGGCGTCTGAAGGCATCTTTGTTAACAGATTCAGGGTTCCTTGAATCACTCAAATTTCAACCGCATTAATTTTTAAATATCAATACTAACAACAGTACTAACCCACAAATAATATGGGAAGCTACAATTATCCGTGGCTTCTGCGTTTCATATTTTTCTGCTCAGACCCTAGAACACAAAATAGAAACACAACAGAACTTACAAAAGATCAATTTTCCTTATTAACATCTTTGAAAGATGAGTACAACATTCTTGCCTCATCAAAGGCCGAATTTTTCCTGCTTAGAAATAGACAACGATATTATTTTGAATCTGAACGTCCTAGCCATCTGCTGGCACTCAGGCTTAAAGAATGCGAAAGGAAGTCAGACATTTCTTCATTTAAAAAAGAGGATGGGGAAATCACAATGAATCCTAACACTATCAATAATACATTGCTTAATTCTACGAGAATCTGTATAAATCAGAGATCAACTTTAATGTTTTTGCCTGTACCAAATTCCTTAATGAATTAGATCTACCAACAGACAAGCATAAATTACAATTAGAAAAGTTACACAAAGACCAGCTTAGATGGTCTTTTAACTGAGATATATCTCAAATTTTAGGATCTGCTGGGTAAACCCATGCTTGATTCTTTTGAGTTTGAGTTAAGAACGGAATTTTTCACAGGCATCAAAAAATGGCACTTATCACTGTACTCTTAAAAAAGGATAAAGATCCCAACGAGTGCTTCAGTTATAGTGACCTTAAAGTATACGCCAAAGTTATTAAGGCTATAAGACTATTACACATCATACAAATTGCAGACACACATCCAAATCCATGTGCAGTAGTTTCGCTGGATATGGAGAAAGCATTCGACCGTCTAGAATGGAATCACATATGGGTGGTTTTATGATGAAAGCGTTACACCATTCACCTTAAGCAAAAGTTTTCACGGGACACACAATCTCTTCTTTATTTCCCTTACAACGAGGACCAAGACAGGGTTGTCCTATTTTGTTCATCGTTAGAACCTCTAGCGCAAGCTATTAGACAATCTAACGCATCCCCTATGAGCACTATAATCATATTATGTCTTTATATGCGGACGATAGTTTTTAGATCATTTCAACACCTTTATTCCCATAATAATTAAGCAATTTGATCACTTTAGCTCTCTATCAGGCTACAAAATAAATTGAACTAAATCTGCTTTAATGATGTTAAACAATAGAGGTACAGTTACCCCTGTTCTCCCATTAATTCAAATTAAAGACTTTTTCACATGCCTTGGTATTACAATCTATAACAGTACATATCAAATTATTAAAGACATCTACCATACCTTGCTAACCAGGATAAAACCAGTATATTCTAAGGTGGAGTCATTTAAAAATGTCTATTCAAGGCAGAATTAATACTACGATGAATGTATGACCACGTATCAACTTTCTTTTCTTTATGCTGCCGTTCCCCACCCTCCTAATTTTTAAAAAGATATTCACTCTATAA
Organism: Brachyalestes nurse; assembly: GCA_037974405.1. Classification (NCBI taxonomy): domain Eukaryota; kingdom Metazoa; phylum Chordata; class Actinopteri; order Characiformes; family Alestidae; genus Brachyalestes; species Brachyalestes nurse. Next base: position 6,802 of record JBBPCY010072073.1, on the reverse strand, counting down.
TTTCTAAGTTTATTTGGGACTCCAACGTTCAAAAAGGCTAGGTGGACTGGCAGTGCCAAATTTTGAACTTTATTACTGGTCATTTTAAATCAGGGCACTTGATTTGAGCCCTCCTGGGTGGATTCAAGCTCCATGACTGCATGAAAAAGGAATCGAAGCTGAAAGAGTAAAACCACACAGGATAGAAGATTTGCTAATTACTATTTGCTAATATTCCTAATTAAAGGATTAATTAGGAGCACCTTGGTGACTAACTATGTCTCTCATTTTGCTTGCTTATTTCTTAAAAAAAAAAAAACTTATCCCCATCCCTTACTTACTTCTGTCTTAACTTTGACTTGTCATGTGTTGTTTTAGATATTGTCTGACAGGTGTTGTTTAGGAGTGCGGAGCGTTTAGATGTACCAAGCTTGCAGTACCTTGGCTGAACAGTAGATGTTGATCTTAAGTCTAGCTTGCAGGTTTAAGAAACAGATGTAGACTTGAGCATTGTTGTATGTCACTCTGGATAAGAGTGTCAGCTAAATGCTGTAAATGTAAATGTAACACAGGTCAACAGGACAAAATCACCAGAGATAAGTTCATGTGGGTTTTGTAGTGTTTTTCATGCTGATTTCAAATCTGTGTTTAGTTTTTCCCTAGCACGTACAGTTTTTGTGATTAAGCTAGTTATATACTGCATGATAGTTGGTATAATTAGCATGTAATAATCATATGCTAAGCGTTCTTGAAGAAACAGTGGTAGCTGTTTTTTTTTTTAATTTTTGCTGACCTGTGTAATAAATTTGGACCAATTATTGCAAATTCGATTCAAGTATGGAAAAAAGTAGAATACATGATGGGTGGGCCATTTACATTTTGTCAGACCACACTATTGTGGCATAATCAGGATATCTTAGGAGGTAACCATTCCTTCTACCCACCCTCTTGGGCTTCATTGGGTATTAACACACTCGGTGACATATACAACTCTCAGGGCCTTTTTGCTTTCCAGGACTTAAGGTCAACCTTCTTCCTTCCAGCGCCTTTTTTTATTGTGTACTTTCAGATAAGATCAGCCGTAAAAGAATATGGAGTTTCCTGGAATTCCTTTCTCCCTTTACACCCAGTGGCCCTGTGGGTAGACCCTCAGTTTCTAAAATATATATTAAACCTACTGAACATAACAAGAAACATTTATCGATTCAATCCAATTGAATTGGGAGAAGTTGCTATCTGATCTGAATATGACATCTAAGAATATAATGCATCAACTGATTCACTACAGTACTATTCATTGAGCTTATATTACACCTTATAAAAGATTCCGGATGGGGCTGCAATCGACTTATAACTGTCAGATGTGCAACAACAGCTGTCCAGGGACCTTTCTATGTTTTGTGACTGTCCAATCATGTCTAAATGTTGGTCTGATGTGAACGCATGTTTATTTGATTTAGTAGAGATTCCTTATGTACCTAAACCCTGCCCTTTGTCTTCTTAATGACACATCAGATCAACTTAAAGATTACTCAATGCAAAATGGTATTCACTGGATTTACAGCACTAAAAACAATCACAAAACACTGGTTTACTGTCTTACCAATATTGTTAATCTAGATCTCACCACTGCAAGACTGAACGGAGCACGACTGGAAACTGTGAATGCCTGGAAAAACCTTTTATCTAAAATTCTTCACTGGAGAAGAGATTGTAAATGAATGGACTACAATATACAACGTACACATGTTGTCTTCATAAGCTGAGAAAGTTGATAAAAATCAATAAAAAACATTTGATCACAAAAAAGAAGCTGTGGTTCTACCAGCATTTGGGGAAATGTGATTGGTTAACATAGATAAAATATGAGGGTGTGGTAAAATATTCAAACTGCCAATACCAATTTCTCCCAATTTTGGATGAGGTGCATGATGATAGTCTTCTGAACTGGGATCATAAAAACACCAGAATGAGTTCATGTCAGTGCATTTAACCCAAACTGGCCAAATTTAATGAAACCCATATATCGGTGAAAAGCTTATTTTTTGAAGAGCCTCACTAGAAGCACCAAGCATGTCCATCTCCTCTGCACTGAGGAGCACCTTCACACAGGTAGAGGTTCTCCAAGGCTTCAGGGATGCAGCTCTGAGGCCCGTTCTTCAAACCGTTCTTCTCTGAATTAGCTGGTGTTCCTCAAGTGTGCAGTCTAGGCCCCTTTAGTTTCTCTGGAGGTCAAGAAAGGTCCAGGATTTTGAAGACCGTCCACCTCTCAGATCTCCTGTTCCCTGACTGAGGAAGATACAAAACCAACGCGACAATCAGGAGCTGCTTCCACACAAATCCGCAGAACACACACACACACACACACCACACACACACACACCACACACCCACACACACACACACACACTCACACATACACACACACACATACACAGAGACCACACATACTCACACCGCACACACACACACCACACACACATACACACTCACACACACACACACACACACACACACACACCACACATAGAACATCCTGAACTGAAATACACTACATTAGTGTGAGAACATGGCAGTTAAAACCATTGAGAATTATGGAAACATGGACAACTAATGATTTCTTTCCTCAGCATTGAAAGCAGTGTTGTGTGATTGATGAACCCATGAAGAAAATGCAAATACTTGTTAGGTAAACAAAAACACTTTGAACTAAATAAAAGAAGAAATTGGTCAGCGGTTTTGATTTGCCGCTGGGATCCCGGCTTCCAACCCCTTTGAATCCGAGACACTAGAGAAGCATCAAAGGCGTGAATAAAGGTTTCATGAAGGTTTTCTGGTCGGAGGAGATGAGTGCCGAGACGTGAACAGCGCTAATCTGATCATTATAAAAACGTTGAAATGTGTTCATGTCAGTGCATTTAACCCAAACCGACCAAATTGAATGAAACCCATATATCAGTGAAAAGCTCATTTTTTTGAAGAACCTCACTAGAAGCACCAAGCACATCCATCTCCTCTGCACTAAAGATAAACGTCACACAGGTGGAGGTTCTCCAAGGCTTCACTGATGCAGCTCTGAGGTCCGTTCTTCAAACCGTTCTTCTCTGAATTAGCTAGTGTTCCTCAGGGGTACAGTCTAGGCCCCGTTAGGTGCTGGTGTTCCTCAGGGGTGCAGTCTAGGCCCCATTAGGTGCTGGTGTTCCTCAAGGGTGCAGTCTAGGCCCCGTTAGGTGCTGGTGTTCCCCAGGGGTGCAGTCTAGGCCCAGTTAGGTTCTGGTGTTCCTCAGGGGTGAAGTCTAGGCCCTGTTAGGTTAGTCTGAGGGCTAGTCTGCGCTTGAAGCCCTTTGTTTAAACGGTGTTCCTCAGGGGCCGAGTCAAAGACTGGCATGAAATCAGGCAGGAGTGCATTAACGGCTCTTTTTCTCCCCTCGTGCTCCCTCGACACCTTCCTGTTTCCTCGATTAGTGGACGAGATGCCGAACCAATGTGCTAATCAAGCGCCACTACCACGCATGGCAAAATCAATGGGGGGGGGAAATCACCCTATTCACACAACGCCACCATGCTGGGCCTTTCAATACAGCCCCCACCCCCACACACACACACACACACACTATTACATACACACACACGCACACACTCACACTCCCAGAGCCGGAATCTGCAACATTACTGCTAAAGCATATCCATTAAAATCAACAAATAGTGGGATGTGGAGGTGAATGGCTAATTGATTCGTTTGGTTTTTTGTTTGTTTGTTTCCCTTTGATTTCCCACCACTGAAGCCCAGGTATACCGGTAACAGGGGATTCGTCTGGGACATGAGGATAAAAGGAGAGGTTGCAAAGAAATCACCAGGACAGGTAGGCCACAGGCCCTGCCCACAATTTCTCCCATTCCCCAAAACCGGCTCTGGATAGAATGGGACAGTGTAGGAACAAAGATTCTGATCCAAGCAAGAAATTGTCATTAGATTCGAGATTCTTTATTTTCACATGCATCATACAAGCAGAACACACCAAGAACTGTGCAAGAAAGAAACTCTCTCTTTGAGCAGACCTGCAGCATGTCACCCTAACAGAGGGGGTTTTATGACCCCAATCCATGAACCCTGCCAGAGACAGAAGGGGAAAGGATTAATTTCTGTGTTTTCACAATTACTGGAATTGTAAATGTGTTTTCTTGGATAAGTCATCGCGTGTTAAGTCCTCCCATTTTAAATAGTGAATATTAATTGTTGTACTGACCTGATAAGAGAAAAGCATAGCTCTTCTTCAAGTTTCTTCTTTTATGATAAAATATAGCATGTTATATCATGTTTAGTCTTGAAATGAACAGTATGTTATAATATTCATGTTTACACTATTATTTTCACGTTAAGAAGTGTCCTTGGAATACTGGATACAATGTTCTGATTTTCTGAAGTTAAATCCATGCTGAAGGGAAGTCATAAACCATTCTGTGACAGGGCAAAGTGGCCACAGAGAGAACCAAAAGACCTCATTGAGTCTTAACCTAAAACCTAAGCATTTCTTGGAGTCAGGATTGGGTTGATTATGAAAAGAGAAATTAGAATAATAATGATTCATGCATTTTAAAGTGTGTTGAATAATTATGGTTACCATTAGACTGTATCTGTAAATTGGGCCATCATCTGTGAGATGTTTGTCGTGGCCGCTGGATCGCAACAGAACCAAAACTGCAGGTTTCAGTGCCCAGTTATGAACGTGACAAAAGTTATGAAACTTTTCTACCAACAAGTATTTCACAGAATTCAGAAAGTGGCTTCTGTAGTCCCAAGGGAGGGGGTTGCTCCTTGTCATTGGTCAAGTTGAGAAGGTGGGGGCAAGGTGGACTGCCCGCTCTCTCTGGCCATATAAGCAACTGGTTCCCAAGAGCAATTTGAGCAGCAAGGAGAGCAACATCCAGGGGCAGGACTGGAGCAACATCCAGGACCCGAGCAAGAGCAAGAACATCGGACCAGGCTTCAAGACCAGCCATCTGCTCCACTGCCTCATACACCTGAAACCAGTTCACCTGAACTGCAACTTCATAATCTTAACTTCAAAACAGCGCCAAACTTCTGAACAACTTCTTCAACTCCTCTGAGCTCCCAGATCAAGGCCCTGACACTCCAAATCAATGAATAAGTATACGGTGTCCTAAATTTGATAAGTTGGTGCAAGGTGTACTAAACTGTGTCTGATTTACTGAGTTGAATTGTTTCATGAAGCCTACTGTTCAGGGGCTTTCAGTAACTTTCAGTAACCTTGTCAATACCATTATCCCATCATCTTTCACATTTATTTTAGTCTGTATTTGTGTGTTTGTCTTGTCTAGTAAATAAATGTTGTCTTAGCGTGACCAGTGACTCAGTTTCTTGTTCAGAAAAGTGACATCAATTCTCCACCGCAGTACTGTTACCAATGCTCATTAAATTAAATTAATAATTCAATTGATTAACTAATTCCTTCATTGTCAAGTAGCTTAAAACTCTTCTTAAATGCGCAATTAAGAAGTTTATGCTGGATTCCTTTATAAACCCTGCTTGATAAAAAAAACATAATTAATAAATAATGAATCAATTAATAATTGATTATTAATTAATCAATTAATGAATATAGAGGTGAATCAGCCTAGACTGATTCTGGTGGAGAATAAATCAACTAAACTAATTTTCTTTACATATTTGATTGAATATAGTGGTGAATCAGCCTAAACTGATTCTGGTGGAGAATAAATAAACTTGAGTTAAAACTAATTTCCTACAACAGGAAAAAAATGAGACTGGACTTGACAGGACTGTACTGGACTGGACTGGACTGGACTGGACAGGACAGGATGGGACAGCCGTTACCAGACAGGTTCAGAATCAGCATTCAGGAAATGGCGATTCAGGACCAAGACTATCATAACATCCATCATGAAGTGAAGAGTCTGCCAAGAGTTTGCGCTATTGAGTTATTTGAGTTATTTTGGTCACGGTCCCTCATGTGTCCGCACGTGTGTGGCAGCAGCGTCCAGGACAGAACAAGGCCTTTAAATATGTTTACGTTTACGTGATTGTCAGACACTCTTATCCAGAGTGACGTGCTTAAATCTGTAAAGCTACACCAAAATCAACACCTGGGTCATTCTACAGAAATGTCCACTTTTCTGTCCCTAGACTTTACAAGATGTCAGTAATTGTTTTTAATCATTTTAGTAAATTTCCATGTATCCCCAAAAATGCCCGTGCCCACTGTCATACTGTTAGGTCTCGGCCAGCAGCCAGAAGAGGCTGCTGTTTTGATTTTGGGGTTATGGGACTTTTAATTTGAACTTGAATGTATATTGTGTCTTTGTTCACCGTCAGCTGTCCTGTGTTTTAGTTAAGTGATTGGGGTTTTTGATTGGTTTTGGTCTGTCTGTTTTTGTATTTAAGTTATTTGTGTTCAAAGGTATTTTGTTAGTCAACTGTCACACTTCTCCTCACATTCCCGCTCCTCTTGTGTCTCTATGTAGTTTTGTTTTGAGTTAAAAAGGCCCATGAGCCTCCTTTTGTTTGTGTAGTGTTCCCCTGTCTAGAGTCAGTGTCTTTTGTAATAAAATTCCATCTCATGGAACATGCCTCTTGCGCCTCGCTTCACTCCCAGTGCACGGTCCCCGTGACACATGCTGAGAAACTGAGGGCCCTATTCTGAAATCAACATATTTTTTTAGCAGTTCAGCTGCAATAATGCATGCATAACTGTCAAATATATAATATACATGACTTAAAAATACAAAATGTCAAATAAATATTATAAAATACATGATAAAAGTGTACGTCCCCTGTAGTCAC